>NIVC01000055.1:0-40905 GCA_002269645.1 Macrostomum lignano
TTGGCGGTCCGACATCCAACAGCTCAAGGGTGAGAATTTCGGGCACGGAGCACAGGGGGATGGCCAGGGACTAGCGATGAGTCGGATCCCTCAGGGACTAGCAATGAGTCGGCTCCCTCAGGGACTAGCAATGAGTCGGATCCCTCAGGGACTAGCGATGAGTCGTATCCCTCAGGGACTAGCAATGAGTCGACTCCCTCAGGGACTAGCGATGAGTCGGATCCCTCAGGGACTAGCGATGAGTCGGATCCCTCAGGGACTAGCGATGAGTCGTATCCCTCAGGGACTAGCGATGAGTCGGATCCCTCAGGGACTAGCGATGAGTCGGATCCCTCAGGGACTAGCAATGAGTCGGCTCCCTCAGGGACTAGCAATGAGTCGACTCCCTCAGGGACTAGCGATGAGTCGGATCCCTCAGGGACTAGCGATGAGTCGGATCCCTCAGGGACTAGCGATGAGTCGTATCCCTCAGGGACTAGCGATGAGTCGGATCCCTCAGGGACTAGCGATGAGTCGGATCCCTCAGGGACTAGCGATGAGTCGACTCCCTCCTTGAAATGGCGCTGGAAGTTCCATTTAAGCAAGGGCTCAGCGGTAAACTTACGACCCTGGTTCGACCCCGTGTCCGGCCACATTAATTTGGGACTTGTGCTCAATGGCCTCAGGCAACTCACACCCTCTAGGGCCAACCCCCAAGGCACAAGGATGAGAAAGGCGGGGCTGCTGTACATCCAACTCACCGAGGCAGTTCAACACCCTCAGGCTGGCAGAGAGTCAAAGCTTTCTTGGCCTCGCTGCGTCGGCGCTGCTGGAAGATTCTCGACCATCCGTCGTCGGCTTCCCGCGACCGTGTACGCGGTGCTTCTGACCATCACGGTTCTGTACGCGGTGTTCAGCTTCGTCGCAAGCACGTCGGAGCAGTTCCAGCGGCTGCTGACCCAGCGAGAGATCCAGTTCTACTCAACAAGCACCCCTCCTGGTACGGCAACCACACGGACGCGCAGACCCGGATCAAAGCCGATTGGCTGGTCTTCTCCGACTGGTTCGCCTTCGCGTGCTCACCTTCGACTTCCTGGTGCGTCTGCTGTGCTGCAAGAACAGCTGGCCTACTTCAAGAACGCCTACACCGTGATCGACCTGCTCTCCATCCTTCCGTTCTACGTGAACGAGCTGCTGAAGCTCACCTGGGGCATCATCGAATTCTCCGAGCCTAACAGCTTCGGGTGACTGAGTACATCGCCTTCCTGAAGATCTCGCTGTTCGTCAGGCTGCTCAGAATCGGTCGGCACTATCGAGGACTGCAGGTGCGTCTGCTCTGCCATGTACCTTGAAAACGGTTTGTTTCTAATCGTTGTGACTCTCACTGTAAGATTATCAGTGGACATTGTGATGCTTTTTCAAGCATAACTTTCGACTGGGGAATGACCAAAATGTGCCTCTTAAAAATGGCAACAAAGTTGAGATGGCAGCTGCTTCCGTTTTTGTTCTGAGATTAAAAAATGTCAGAACTTCCCGGACAGCCCCTTGCACCATTGAGCCTTTCATCAACTGCTGTGGAAAAGTTTTAGAAGGACACGCAAATCAATTTTCTCTGTTTCCAGTCTTCAATCCAAACCAGTACAAAAGCTTCCCAAGGAGCCAAAAATCACAGGCACTTCATCAACTCTTTGTAATTGATTGTTCTTTTACTAATCTTCTCTGACCCTCCGCCCGCGCAGGTGCTCATCTACACGTTGAAAACGTCGCTCCGCGACCTCATGCTTATGGGCGTGTTCGTGGCGCTCGGCACCCTGCTGTTCAGCACGCTGATCTTCTTCTGCGAGAAGTCGCGCAGCGGCGGCGAGACGCACCTGGCCCCGACAGCGCCCGACAAGAAAAAAGTCGACTGCTCAAAGTGTCAGAAAGGTGACACCGATTCGAAGTTCAACTCCATGTTCGACGGCTTCTGGTGGTCGCTGGTTACTATGACAACTGTTGGATACGGAGACCTGGTGCCGCAGACCAGCTCAGGTCGGCTCTGAGACCTTCTGTTTTTAAAAAACTAATCCGCTACCTAGATTAGCGGTCCACTTGCACCTGCCGATAAGAGAAAGTCAGGGCCTCTGTACACACCCTGTGTGAGCGCGTGCATGCTCAGGGCCAGCCGAAAGGCCAATGCATGCAACTGCTTGCCTCACTGGCAGCGGGTCAAGTCTCGCTTCGATTTGCTAACCAGATATCAAATCGTCACACAAACGTAGTCAGAGCCAATTCATTTAAGACACCACAACGGCCAATATATTTATATTTATAAATTTACAAAGAATAGCATTCAGTCCAGTAAAAATTTCAAGGGGATTTTTATTCAATTTTGTTGACGTTTTGCTTTTTTGCTATTTTTACAACAAACAGCACTTCCCCATTCAGTTTTTTTAGCTAGATTAGCAATCCATTTAGTTTTGGTAGCTAGATTAGCAATCCATTTAGTTTTGGTAGCTAGATTAGCAATCCATTCAGTTTTGGTAGCTAGATTAGCAATCCATTTAGTTTTGGTAGCTGGATTAGCAATCCATTTAGTTTTGGTAGCTAGATTAGCAATCCATTCAGTTTTGGTAGCTAGATTAGCAATCCATTTAGTTTTGGTAGCTAGATTAGCAATCCATTCAGTTTTGGTAGCTAGATTAGCAATCCATTCAGTTTTGGTAGCTAGATTAGCAATAAATTAAGTTTTGGTAGCTAGATTAGCAATCCATTTAGTTTTGGTAGCTAGATTAGCAATCCATTTAGTTTTGGTAGCTAGATTAGCAATCCATTTAGTTTTGGTAGCTAGATTAGCAATCCATTTAGTTTTGGTAGCTAGATTAGCAATCCATTAAGTTTTGGTAGCTAGATTAGCAATCCATTTAGTTTTGGTAGCTAGATTAGCAATCCATTTAGTTTTGGTAGCTAGATTAGCAATCCATTCTGTTCCTTCAACCGTGTTGGCTAGATTAGCAATCCAATTAGTTTTGGTAGCTAGATTAGCAATCCATTTAGTTTTGGTAGCTAGATTAGCAATCCAATTAGTTTTGGTAGCTAGATTAGCAATCCATTCTGTTCCTCCAACCGTGTTGGCTAGATTAGCAATCCATTATTGCACTCTTCAGCAGGGCAGCACTGGCAATCGTGACAGTCCCAGCCTCCTGTCCCATGTCGGATTTGTAAAACCTGGGAGGCCGAAGTTTACAAGGCTTCCCTTGGGGCCAGTGGAACAGCAGCAGTCGAATCCTCTTTGGTTGCCTCGACTGTCAAGAGCGGTGGGATTTTCAGTCCAACAGGGAATCCGCGTCAAGCCCCCGTGGTTTAACAAGCATCTGCGAGGCGTGTACTTCGAAGACAGAAACGGTAGCGTTAGACCAGGGGGCTGAGGCAACAGGACAGGAAAAGAACAAGCATTTCAAGACTAGCGATAGAAGCCAATCCGCGCATTCGTTTTCGCATCGGCGTTGGGAGGGGGGACAGTTTCTACGGCACTTCATGACAGCGCGATAGGCAACAGGCGCGCGACTGCGTTGTGTTTTAACATTTTAACCCATCCTCTCTAACCTCCGATTTGCATTCGGTGAGGCAAGGTAGGGCATGCAACACACTGAGGAACAAGTTTTTTTGCCGTTGTGAATAAGAGTGCAGATGCAAGAGTGTCTCGATATGCACCGAAATTTATTGCCCCAGATGGCAATCCAAGTTGCTAAGGAACATTGTCGCCCAATTTGAACCAGCAGTCACGGTTCTCATCAATACTCGATTTCACCCAGCTCAAACCGGTACTCACCGGTGTCACCTATCTCAAAGCGGTACTCACCGGTGTCACCCATCTCAAAGCGGTACTCACCGGTGTCACCTACCTCAAACCGGTACTCACCGGTGTCACCCATCTCAAAGTGGTACTCACCGGTGTCACCCATCTCAAAGTGGTACTCACCGGTGTCACCCATCTCAAAGCGGTACTCACCGGTGTCACCTACCTCAAACCGGTACTCACCGGTGTCACCTACCTCAAATCGGTACTTACCGGTGTCACCCACCTCAAAGTATTACTCACCGGTGTCACCCATCTCAAAGCGGTACTTACCGGTGTCACCCATCTCAAAGCGGTACTCACCGGTGTCACCTACCTCAAACCGGTACTCACCGGTGTCACCCACCTCAAACCGGTACTCACCGGTGTCACCTACCTCAAATCGGTACTTACCGGTGTCACCCATCTCAAAGCGGTACTCACCGGTGTCACCTACCTCAAACCGGTACTCACCGGTGTCACCCACCTCAAACCGGTACTCACCAATGTAACCCAGCTCTAACCGGTACTCACTAGTCTCACAGGGTCTCATCCAATCTCACTCACCCGCAGGTCGCATCGTTGGCTCCGCCTGCGCCCTCAGCGGCCTGCTGCTGATCGCCTTCACGGTGCCAATCCTGGTGAACCACTTCATGCTGTACTACTCCCACTCCCAGATCGTGCACGTGTCCAGGAACTCAGTGCAGGAGTACGCCACCAAGGCCCTGCTAGCCAAGGTGAACAGCTTCGCTGGAGGCAAGGTGAAAAAGATGAAGAAGCTGGTTAGCGAGGGCGCCTCTCAGGCCACGCACTCGCAGAAGCTGGGCAAGGCCTACTGGAAGAAGCGGCTGCACCTGCGGCCAGCGAGAGACGGCGAGGACGCCGCGGCCTCCAAGCAACGCCGGGCCTGCGCCAGGCACTCGCAGCCGCTGCTGGCCGGCCCTGGAGCCCCAGCTGAGACCGATCTGTGAAAGTTTCCACCTTTCTTTGCCTCCCCAGTCTCTACTGTCATCGATATAGCCATATAGTGCTTGTGAAACACTCGCTAATTGCATAGGTTTCTCTCATTTGTACTCTCTACTAGCTTAAAATATTTTTTTGCCGTTCACTGTTTTACTCACCAATGAAAGAGCGCCACGTCATCCAATCGCGGGGACACCCACCCCAACTCCACTATTTTCAGTTCCCTTACCCTTATTGACTGGCCTCAGCCAATCAGAGTCCAGACAGTGTCCCAAGTATTGCCGAAGTCGTTTCAAAGCAACCAGAATCACATTATTGTTCTCGGATATTTTTAAGCTTTACTGCCTGCTTGCCAGCGACGTATTATGCATGCTCACTCGATCCTGACCTCGCACTCCCTAGCTGAGTAAGTACCTTACCTCGGCTGCATTCTTAATCAGTGGTGAAGCTATTACTGAGGGAACGAGCTCTTGGCTCGATTGCCTCTGGAAATGTTGTGGGAAAATTGACAGTGTTTAAAAAATGTTTAAATTCTTGAAAATAAACTTTTTCGCTTCTTAACTTCGTTGATTATCATTAGTTCAGACGGTTAAAAAAATTGCTTTTTGTCTACCTATCTAACATAGCACACCTAGCACTGCTCGTCAAAGTTCAGAGTTCACAGTACTCCCAGAGCAAGACAGCGGGTTCATCAGGTGACCGCATCGCTAATAACGCAGGGATCTCACGGAGGAGCTCACGGAGCTCACGGAGATCCCTGCAAATTTTCCAGAGATAACTTGTCCCAGTCGGGCCAGAAGCGCTCCTTCATGCGGTCCACGTACTCGCACAGGTTGGGGGTGCTCTCCCGCATGAACTTCTTGTGCGGATAATTGATGGGGATGTAGAGAATCTGGGCCAGGTGGCCGAACGCGTAGCAATCAGCCGTTGTGGGCTCGTCTCCGAACAGGAACTGCTTGTTGCCGAGGGCTCTCGACAGGGCCATGATGTCCTGGAAGCCCATGTCGTACATCTCGGCCACCGAGTTGCGCCCGATGCCGTGGTAGAACACCTTCTTTCCGTAGCCCCTTGGGAAAGTGAAATACAGAAACTGGCGCAGCAGGTAGCCGCAGAACTCCCAGGTGTTGATGAAGTTGACCACGTCCTCAACGTAGCGGTAATAGAAGTAGGAATAGACCGTCTGATTCTCGAGCATCATCTCCAGACCTCTGGCCAGGCCTTCCTGCTCATCCGTGAGGTTATCCTTCACGCCAAAGTGCTCAGTGAGCTTGGCGATGATGAGATTGGACTCGTTGTACTCCTGACCGTTGAGCTCCACGAACGGGATTTGGCCTTTCTGGCTCCACACCATTATCTTGCGCGTCACCGTGTGCGGGATCTTGTGCAGCCGGAGCCACGTCTCCAGTTTGAGGCCGAACGGGGACACGCTGACGATTGTGCGACAGCTGGGAAAGTTGAACATGTACACCTTGTCCTTCTCATAGTTGGCCACCCGAGGACCCGTCCGCCTGCGGCGAACAACTCGAGCAGTGGCCCAGAGACAGACGGCGACAGCGCCAGAGGCCACAAAGGTGACGGTCTTCGGGCTCTTCGCCCACCAGTTGAGCAGCGAATCCATGCTTAAACGGCCTGCTATGCCAGCAGAGTTTCTGAGAACGAACGGGGCTTCTTTCAAAAGTAGTTTTTAACTGCTTGGCTTCACAGGTGATTCTGCCACAATTTAAAGGCCGAGAGACCCCACATAAAAAGTCTGAGTTCGCCTTCAAACCACCGATTCTTATCTAATCAATTGAGCTTTTCTGAGCTCGCAGATTTTGGGCAGCGAGCCGAACAGAAAGCGATAGCATGAACCCCCTGGTATCCAAGGCAGAAGTTGTGCATACTTAGCTTATAAACTTTTACTTTTATTTCTGCGCAATGAAAACGGCAAAAGAATTCGATCTCTGATCTTTGCACTTCGATCAGACAAATCGGACGTCTAATCAATTCAGCATCAATGTCCAGCTGATATTCAGTCATTAAGCAGGAGTGCTCCGCATCTGCACAACGACAACTGGCTCCTCCATCTTGCGCAGCCGCTTACTCAGGCGTTCTGGCAGCACAGACTCAAGCAGTTGCCACCTGGACTCCATAATGAAGCTCTTGTGCAGCAGGTTGAGCTGTCGCATGGTTTCCCGATAATCGTAGGTGTCCGACACCAGCTTGGACATGACGCCGATCAGAAAGTTGAGCATCACAATCGCCGTGGTGCTGTAGAGCAAGGTGCTCAGCAGGCGGAAGGACACCCTGACGGATTCGAGCTCACGATGGCTGTCAGGTGCCGTAGAGTTTTTGGCGGCCTGAGCCTCAACGGTGAACGATCTCACTCCCATGAGGAATTCGTACGCGTCGAAGATTCTGAGATCCCGGATGCCGCTGTCCGCGAGGCCGGCGATCAGCTGAAATGTCGCCAGAACCGGCAGCACGAAAGAGGCACCAAGGCAGGTGAGCTTCACCTGTTTGACCATCATCAGAATGTAATAGCCCAGTCCGGGCACGTACAGAAACACACTGATGACGTGCAGAAGCTGCAGGCAGCTGGACCAGGCGATGAGGCTGTTGCGAACCATCGCGTGGTTCGGATTTCCATCGTCCCAGGCGAGTCCGGCAGCGAGGCAGGCGACTCCGACGCTGTTCGCCAGCCGGCTGAAGGCCATGTTGCTCACTGGCTCACTGCTGCAGCAGTAGAGCAGAGCCTCTGCTGCCTTCTGTCTGCAAGTTTGAGGTGAAAGTTTTAAGGACCTGATCAAACTGTTTGACTGTCCGTAAGTTGTCTGAATGCCTTCAAGCTTGGCGCGCAATATGCTTCTAAATAACCTATCTCACTTCTACCTGTCTGAGACTCTTTTTAGACAGTGAGCTAGCAGGAGATTCCTTTCAGGTCCCAGTTCAGGCCTTACGCTGGCCTGTCAGCCGCAGCCGGCACCACCGGGGTGTACTCTGAACCGCGTCGAAACTTCCGCACCGCAACAAACACCTGCCGAGCAACCGAAACAGCGTCAAGACAGTCTACCGACAAACTGACGGCCACCATGAACCAGGCGGCCGCTGAAACTCCCGGCCGAAGGCGCCCGCTTGCCGATGCGTCCACCATCAGTTGGCTGACTCCGAAGGCGGCGGCAAAGTGCAGACAGACGAGCAGGCTGAGGTCCCAAATCACCGAGGCCAGGTGCTGCCACCGGTGTCTGCTGGTCAGGCGCTGACCCAGCACTGCCAGCACCAGCGACTGGGAGCAGCCGCGGTGATAGCCGGCCAGATATTCGATGTTGAAGACGACGGGGACCCAGGCCAGGTACTCGAAGTCCAGCTGCCCGCTGGTGTCCAGACGAATCTCGACAAGCCGGCGTCTGTCGTCACAATGGAGCTCTCGGCAGATGGCGGTGTCGGAGTCCAGCAGCCAGCTGAACAGTGAGTAGGCCTGGCTGAAGTCCGCCAGCATCAGCGGCAGCTCCTGATCGACATTTCGATGCGAGAACATCGCCTGCGGTTTATGGTTTAAAGGAGTAACATTGAGCAGTAGGTGGATGCTTGGGTGCTGTTGGCGAGCACATGATGCACTGTAATGAAGGCACATGATGCACTGTAATGAGGCCCATGATGCACTGTAATGAGGCCCATGATGCACTGTAATGAAGGCACATGATGCACTGTAATGAAGGCACATGATGCTCTGTAATGAAGGTACATGATGCACTGTAATGAAGGTACTCGTACATGATGCACTGTAATGAAGGTACATGATGCACTGTAATGAAGGTACATGATGCACTGTAATGAAGGTACATGATGCACTGTAATGAAGGCACATGATGCTCTGTAATGAAGGCACATGATGCTCTGTAATTAAGGCACATGATGCTCTGTAATGAAGGTACATGATGCACTGTAATGAAGGCACATGATGCACTGTAATGAAGGCACATGATGCTCTGTAATGAAGGTACATGATGCACTGTAAAGAAAATACATGATGCACTGTAATTAAGGTACATGATGCACTGTAATAAAGGTACATGATGCACTGTAATTAAGGTACATGATGCACTGTAATTAAGGTACATGATGCTCTGCAATTAAGGTACATGATGCACTGTAATAAGGTACATGATGCACTGTAATAAGGTACATGATGCACTGTAATTAAGGTACATGATGCACTGTAATTAAGGTACATGATGCACTGTAATTAAGGTACATGATGCACTGTAATTAAGGTACATGATGCTCTGCAATTAAGGTACATGATGCTCTGCAATTAAGGTACATGATGCACTGTAATTAAGGTACATGATGCACTGTAATTAAGGTACATGATGCACTGTAATTAAGGTACATGATGCACTGTAATGAAGGTAAATCATGCACTATAAAGAACTTAGGAAGGTGTTTAGTGATGTAGTTGAGTTACATGAATTTTATTTATCAAAGTCGGCTGTGACTACTGATATTTTTGGGCAGGTTCGTGTCTACTTTTAGTAGTCAGCCAAGCATAAATTTACCTGAAACGCTTCGCTCCGCCGCACCTCCGCCTCGATGGTATCTAAGAATTTGAGCATACGAGACTCCCCCGCTGAGTCTTCTGAGTTGATCTCGCCAGATTCGACTAATCTGGCCGCCACATGCAAAACGCTGTCTCCGTTGCGCTCCAACTGTTGGCCTAGAAAAGCTTGCCTACCTTCGCCTAGCAACAGCTTAGCAACCAGGTTAAAGCAGCGAGATGCGCCGTTGACAACGCACTGGCTGGTTAGCCGGGAGATGTGCAGCTGAAATTTCCACTGGTCGTTGAATTCCTGCAGCGAGTCGGCATTCTCGACTTTGGAGAGCTTGGCGGCAAAGTCCGAGTCAAAGTCGGTCGCGAGAGCCGCCTCCAGGCCGTGCTCACTCAGCAGCTGCGACAGCAGCTCAGCGTTGTCGGCTCGAACTGCGGCGGTGACCGCCGACTTGGCGTCTGGCTGCAGCTGCTCCGGCATGGGGGACTCGGCGCTTCTGCTCGGAGTCTGTCTGTCTGTCTGTCTCTGTCTGTCTGTCTGTCTGTCTGTCTGTCTGTCTGTCTGTCTGTCTGTCTGTCTGTCTGTCTGTCTGTCTGTCTGTCTGTCTGTCTTAGTATATCACCTTGTGCCGATGCACTGTACCTTGTCCGATCTTCTGTCCGGTGAGCAGTCTCTCGCAAGGGAAATCAGCATTTTCTGCCATTTTGCTATCTTATAACTGCAGCGATAATCACAGAAGTCAGTTCTGTCTGACCAGCCGCAGCTCCCAGCCAGAGCAAACACTGCGGGCATCGCATTTGTTTGCCAACTGCATCATCCGAATTGACTTTTCTTGGGCCGCTGGGGATTAATTAAATCACTTGTGCGCGCGCACTGCCAGACTTACGAACACCTTGTATTCGTACCTAGTGCTGCACCCAGGTATACCTTGGCGAAAAAAAATTTTGCCTAGTATTGCGGGAGACAGAAGTAGGCAGAAACTGGTAAGTTCGCTAGCACTTTGCCAAGTAAGAAATTTTGGCACACAAGTTCAAACCTTGAGCTCAAGAGTTCTCACCCAGTAAACCCGAGAGGAAATTACAGCAGCCACAAGCTAACGTCTGGGATGTAGGCGTTCTTGTGGGGGGTGGGGGGTGTGAGGGGACAGGAAGAGGATTTTTATCGACTTCTCCATAAGTAACAGCTGTTTAGTAACAGCTGTCATAGCAACAGAACTTAGGGGAAATCTCTGATATTACTTCCAACATGAGGGTCTCGGAGTGCGGAGGTTGTTGAACTCACACTGTCTGTACTTCGACAGGAAGTGAGAAATTGTTGGGGTCGATTAGAACTGCTCGGCAACAGCAGGGCAGGGCTACTTAAGTATATACGTTACTTTATTCGTCCTTGCAGCAGGGTAGAGTGCGCGGGCTGAGATTAGCAATAAAAGTCGTGACTAATCTGACACCCGCCGCAACGTAAGGAGTTTTATTTATATTACATCGCCTTCTGGATGATCTGGTTTCACTAACGCAAGCCGAGAGACAGATTGCATCACAGTGACGCAAGTTCTACGGTAAGCTGAGTTCTGTACCCCTAATACTCTTTGAATGTCCGCACTCGACACTGTGCAATAGAGTCTGTATTATAAGACCTCATTTCGGTGCAAGACTGAGCTTTGGACTATACGGCCACCGAATCTGCAAGTTCATGGCAGGTCAACACAGTGTTAGCCATTATGATTAGGTCTTAGTAGTCTTGCTTGAGAAGAATTGTTCCAGATTGTAGCGCAGGCTCTTGCTACAAATTCCTTTATAATTTCAATGAGAGCTAGAATAGAGGTGAACAGATTGGACTGCTGATGCAGCGACTTGGGTTCGATCTTAGTAGTGTAAAATAAAAAATAAAAGTAGCATAAATTTTTTCATTGAAAGCTTTTATTAAAGGACTAATTAAAAAGACCTGGATTATGGCACAAGATGAACCAAGGATTATTGCACTTGATAAGCCAAGGATTATTGCACTTGATAAACCAAGGATTATTGCACTTGATAAACCAAGGATTACTGCACTTGATAAACTAGAAATTATTGCACTTGATAAACCAAAGATTATTGCACTTGATAAACCAACTGCACTTGATAAACCAAGGATTACTGCACTTGATAAACCAAGGATTACTGCACTTGATAAACCAAGGATTACTGCGCTTGATAAGTCATGGATTATTGCACTTGATAAGCCAAGGATTATCGCACTTGATAAACCAAGGATTACTGCACTTGATAAACTAGAAATTATTGCACTTGATAAACCAAAGATTATTGCACTTGATAAACCAACTGCACTTGATAAACCAAGGATTACTGCACTTGATAAACCAAGATTATCGCACTTTGATAATAAGGAATATTGTAATTGATAAACCAAGGATTATTGCACTTGATAAGCCAAGGATTACTGCACTAGATTATAAAGGGCTATTGCACTAGCTGAGACATCGATTTTTGGACTTGATGAGTAAAGGATTATTGCACTAGCTGAGAAGCTGATTTTTGCGCTGTCTAAAAAAGAGATTATTGCGCTCGCTGAGACGTGGATTGTTGCAAAACCTGAGAAAGCGATTATTGCATTAGCGGAGGTAACATGTCAAATGTTGCATTAGCAACAAGAGCAAGAGCAAGCCTGCATTATGTAGGGTGATGCTTGCTGTCTGGAGGATGCTTGCTCTCGAGGGGGGATACTTGCTATTGGGAGAGGGGGTACTGGCTACATGTATGGAATTCTTTCTATCCAGGGATGCTTGCTATTTAGGGATTCTTGCTATCTGCAGGATGCTTGCTATCTGGGTGGATTCTTCTATAATATCTGGGCGGTGCTTGCTATCTGCAGGATGCTTGCTATCTGGGTGGATGCTTCAACAATATCTGGGGGATGCTTGCTATCTGCAGATGCTTGCTATCTGGGTGGATGCTTCTATCTGGGGGATGCTTGCTATCTGCAGAATGCTTGCTATCTGGGTGGATGCTTCTATCTGGGGGATGCTTGCTATCTGCAGATGCTTGCTATCTGGGGTGATGCTTGCTATGAGCATTAGAGGATGCTTGCTATCTGCAGATGCTTGCTATCTGGGGTGATGCTTGCTATGAGCATTAGAGGATGCTTGCTATCTGCGGTCGTTTACTTTTGGAGGGGGGTGCTTGCTGTCTTGGGAATATTTTCTATTTCTATTTAGGGGAAGCTATATTTTGTAGTCTGTTGTTAATTTTAGAGAAAAAGTGGTTCTTTCACTTTGCAAACATCTTTGTCCGTGACAATTTTACACGAATAAGATGGTTTTTAAAAGTGAAGAAGGAATTGGTGTTTAAGAAAATGTGCCTTTTTATTTTTTTCCATGAACTGTTTTTGCTCCTTTCTTATTGGGCGCCCCGAAGGGGGCCGCACTAGATTGCTAGTTCTAACTAATCTGTTTCAGAGTGTGCACAAGTCACCATCAAGGCCAGTGCGAAGCAAAGAGAATTAGACTGTCCCTCTCTATCCGAGGTTAATTTTACAACTGACTCAGCCTGCTGCTCACTTCGCTGTGGGTCCCCGCATCGCCAGTAGCCGAGAATAGAGCGCCTTGGAACAACAGAAAAGTGAAAAAAATAGACGAAAATAGGAGGGTCAGTGGTTTGCCGAACTCGAATTTGAAAGAGAATGCGAAGCGCAAAAACAGCTGGACAGGAGCTCCCTGCCCTCACCGCACGCCGCCCTACAGCTTTTCTATTTAATTCTTTCGTTTGCTGCAAAAACAAAAAACGCTTGCCACCGCACCAGCCCCGCAGAGCAGAGCAGCTCAAGTGAATGGCTGCACCAGCTGCACCCATGAATACCTCAGTTTCCTCAGCGTCGACCAACGCCAGCGCCAGTGAGGTGGAGAGCAGGTCGCTGAGCCGCCGTCGGCGACATCGTGCCAGCTGCCTGCGCCGCTGCTGCGCCGGAGTCTGCATCGCCTCCGCCATCGCCTGCGTAGTTCTCGGCGCCGCCGTAGCTCTGGGATTCGATCGAGTGTTCAGCGACCATCTCAAGGCGGTGATGCCATTGGCTAACGGGTCCATGTCCTACCAGGGCTGGGAGAAAGTTCCCACCGAGATCCTATTCCAGGTGTGGCTGTTCAACGTCACGAATCCGAGCGCTGTGGTGAAGGCCGGGGCCGCGCCCGCTCTGGAGCAGCTGGGCCCCTTCACCTTTGTCGAGACCAGACAGAAGAGGGACATCGAGTTCCACGAGAACGGCACCGTGTCCTACCGCGAGTTCCTCCGGTACAGATTCCGGCCGGACCTGTCAGTTGGCGATCTCAGGGATTTTCAAGTCACCTCCGTCAACATGCCCTACCTGGTGACCAGCTTCCAGATGAGATTCGAGTCCATCTTTCTGCGCAAGATGGTTGACAGCTACCTGCGCGAGTACAGCGGAGGCCTGTTTGTCACCCGCTCAGCGGGAGAGATCTTGCTGGGCTATCGAGATCCCGGCCTAGCCAAGATTGAGTCTCTTGTCAAAATGTTGAGTCCAAACCAGAGATTCCAGTCGACAACTGGTCTGTTCGCCGGTCAGAACGACACGGACAAAGGCTGCATGCTGGTCAATACCGGCAGACAGAACCTGAGCCTTTTCAATCAGGTTGAACGGTGGAAAGGTGTCGATCGGCTGAGCTTGTGGAGCCAGGACTGGGCCAACAGAGTGGCCGGGACAGACGGCAGCATGTTCCCGCCGCCTGTGCGGCCAGCTGACAGGCTAACCCTGTTCGTACCGGACATTTGCCGGCCCATAGACATTGTGTACAACAGTTCGGGCACTGTTGAAGGCATCCCGGTACTGCGGTTCCGCCCGCCCCCAGAGCTGCTGATGAATGCGACACTGTGGCCGCCGAACCAGGCCTTCTGCCAGCCGGATTGCCTCGATTCGGGCGTGCTGAACGTTACCACCTGCCAGCACAATGTCCCCATCGTGGTATCGTCGCCTCACTTTTTCGGAGCCCCGGCCTATCAGACGGCGGTAACAGGGCTCGACCCAACGCCGGATCTGGAAACAGTGGTGAACGTGGAGCCAAACACGGGCTTCGTGCTGAGCGCGCAGCGCAAGATGCAGAGCAGCGTCATTGTCCAGCGGGTGCCGGGCTTCGAACAGACTGAGCGACTCAATACCTCCCTGCTGCTGATGCCGCTAATGTGGCTGAATGAAAGCGCCAAGATCGAGCCGGGCAAGGCTGCGCTGTTTCGTCTGCACCTGCTGACACCAATTCGGGCGGCTACCTGGGGCCAGTGGGTCCTGATCGGCGTGGGCCTCCTCTGGACGGCCGCAGCGGCTCTCACGTGCAGTCTGACGGCTCGGCGGCGACGGCAGCGGCTGAGGCGCGGAGCGGAGCTCGATCGGGCGCGAGAGGAGTCGGAGGCGACCGGGACGATTCCAAAGCAGACGGCGACGGCGACGACTACGCTGCGCCTAATGGACGATGACGAGGGCCCTGAGGCGTCCAAGACTATTGGCGTCAAGTGCGCAAACGGCTGCTCACCTTCAGCCTGCATCGGCTGCCACCTGAACACAGAGGCTTGATTTTTTGCCTTTCAGCTGAATGGATTGACGTCTGCTGAAATGCTGGTCTCCGTGTTTGTTCAAAGAAACTGGTCAATTTGATAGCTCGTTTGTACTTTGTACCGTATTCTTCATCTGCTATCTGATGGTGTTGGCATTGGCAGCAGATAAATTTTCACATTGTCTCTCTAATGGCTCGACATCAGGGCAACCCATATAAACTATATACCTTCACAATATACTAAATCTCTAATATTTTAGTAGATACTAAATGTATGCTAAACAGTACGCTTAAGTTGATACAGTGTGATGAAACGAACAAATATACCATAAATGTATGCTACACGGTATTACATTGTTTTACATATAATGAAATTGCCAGACAATGTTATACATTGCGCATCCTGCCTAGTCTGCCTGAGCTCTGCTCACTCGTTTTTCCGCCCCTACCTAGAACCCCTCTGCTAGGTCTGGGCACAGATATCTGTGGGTCTGGGTTTGGGCCTCGCCCCACCCCCACCCCTCTGTAATCCTGCCCCTGAGTCCCTCCTCCAGGGTGTTGGGCTTGGGCCTCGCCCCCACCCCCTGTTTTCCTGCCCCCCCCCGAGTCCCTTCTCTTCCAGGGTGTTGGGTTTGGGCCTCGCCCCATCCCCATGTTTTCCTGCCCTTCAGTCCCTCATCGAGGGTGTTGGGCTTGGGCCTCGCCTCCAACCCTCCCCCCCTCTGTTTTCCTGCCCCTGGGTCCCTCCTCCTCCAGGGTGTTGGGCTTGGGCCTCGCCTCCAACCCCCCCTGTTTTCCTGCCCCTGGGTCCCTCCTCCTCCAGGGTGTTGGGCTTGGGCCTCGCCTCCAACCCCCCCTGTTTTCCTGCCCCTGGGTCCCTCCTCCTCCGGGGTATTGGGCTTGGGCCTCGCCCAACCCCCCTGTTTTCCTGCCCCTGGGTTCCTCCTATTCCAGGGTGTTGGGCTTGCCCCACCCCTCCCCATGTTTTCTTAGAAAAACTGGTGAGCTGGTGAATGACCTTTGTATGCTACAATAAGTACGTACAAGTTAAGTTATAAATTAATTTCTATAAATTTTAAAGTTAGGACAGTAACTTTTTATTGGTGATTTATACTCAGCAACATTGAAAAGTCGCCATCACAGAAGATTCCGTCTGTGGTCGCCACTTTTGAGAGAGTGCAGGTAAAGTCTCTCTCAATATTTGCGAGTGACGCAACTCAGCTACGCCACGGCAGACTTGAGTTGAGGAGTGAAGTGGGGGGAGCGGTGTGCGAGGGTTGGGCGGATTAAAGCTACCCCGATCAGTTTTCTTGTATATCTTTTATTTCAGAATAGTCCAAGAGAAATTGCTCACTTGCTCACTCGACTTTTCAATGTTGCTGAGTATAGTTAATGTAAAATAACTTTAGCAATAATATACGAGCCTACAGTTTAAAGTGCGACATATTCAAGTCAAGTGGCAACAGGCCAAATCAAGTTGCAAATTTTTAATTCAGGGTTACTAAAGCATCATACATAATGCGTCAAGTGATATCCCATTTTTTGCTGCCCGGCCCACTCCCACCCCAACTTCTCTGCGCGCCGATTGGGCAGTCTTTCTTGCCCTTCCCCCCCTTGGTTCATCTAATCAGCTCTACCCTGTTGCGGTGTGTGCTGATTGGCTGTGCTGGCTCTCTCTACCCCTCCCCCTATTTGTTAATTATTTAATGGTAATTATTTTGCCCTCTGCCTGGGTCCCTCCTCTAGCCTCGGCTCGCTTAGCGGCACCTGAAGCGTTTTTCAAATTGGTTGAGCCGCTGTCGACCGTGATTGGCGGAGCTCCTATTGGTTGAGCCGCTGTCGACCGTGATTGGCGGAGCTCCTATTGGTTGAGCCGCTGTCCACCGTGATTGGCTGGCCGTAAAGACGGTCTCTTACTACAATAGACTCAATTTATTGGCTGCTCAATTATGTTGGATTTGCTCAGCTTCGCGCATATTAGAAAAGACAAATTATTACAGAAAGCAACCTGGCTCAACATAGAGAAATAAAAACAAGAAACCGAGACTGGCCCCTTCAACTTATTCGACTACAACGACCAGCCATTAGTGTACGATCTTCTTTCCGGATTGTCAGACCCGGTAACTAGGTCGCATATTCATATATCGGTATATATAATAGTGAGTGTGGTCAGCGCCTACCTAAAGCGTAACATGAGCTTTATTTACCCTGCGCTAAGGCTCACTAACAGTCTAAATTGCGCTCAATCTAATTAGCCACGTACTCTTCGTACGAACTTGAGCACTTAGCCAACGTATACAGAACCAGCCTCATATTGGCATCAGCTGACTCAAACTTACGCCTCTTTCTTTGCTAAGTCTCGAGTCTTACAGTGGGTCTATTTATGTACGGCGTATTCAATATGCATTCACTATAAGTGTGCAAACGTCTGGTACGTTGCATAGGTCGACTAAATAGACTGCTGCAAGTGAGACGGCCAAGGCAGATTCTCGCATGCAGCTGTTTATTTGCTTATACTAATAATAACCAAATATAAATGCGCTCGTCTACTCTTTCACCAATAGCAAAGTTTGCGTTTTTTGCACTTTTAAAAAGAGAGAAAGAAATTATCGAACTATTCAAAAAGTTTTAAGCTCCCGCGACCGACCCAGGATTTCTGCAAGCAGGCTCCTAATCTCTACTCCCTACTCCTTACTCCCTACTGCCTACTGCCTACTGCCTACTCCCTACTCCCTACTGCCTACTCCCTACTCCCTACTGCCTACTACCTACTGCCTACTCCCTACTCCCTACTCCCTACTCCCTACTGCCTACTACCTAATCCCTACTCCCTACTGCCTACGATGTCTGCTCCCTACTCCCTACTGCCAACTCCCTACTCCCTACTGCCTACTCCCTACTGCCTACTCCCTACTGCCTACTCCCTACTCCCTACTGCCTACTCCCTACTCCCTACTCCCTACTCCCTACTGCCTACTCCCTACTCCCTACTCCCTACTGCCTACGATTTCTACTCCCTACTTCCTACTCTCGGTTGTGAGGGAGTTCTGTGAGCCCTTGAGTGCATATTGTGCTGAATAAAGGCATATTACCAAGCCTATATAATATTGATAGCTATACGGAGCCCAGGTGAGTCCGCTGGAACGGAAGAGCAATGTGATAATCAGAGCGCTGATGCCTTTAATCAAGTCACAGTACTGTTGCTCCAAAGTAGTGGGCTGGCTGCACTTCTAGCAACTCATCTGGTCACTCTAAAAGGCGCTTAAAAGTGTAAAAATGCACGCTCCTGACTACTCAAGGAAGAGCTCTTGGCCGATGCGGTTACAATTTAAGCTAAGCTGCAGCAGTCTATCCACAGCTCACAGTCTAAACGAGTAAGCTGGAGAGTGACTTTTCACTTTCTGCTTTTGGTTACCTAGAGACAAATTTTTCAAGCGCTCCCTGCCCTGCGCTTCAAGTACTGCATTGATAGCTTCCTTTGTGGGAGGCCTTCATGCCAGACAGACAGGCTTAGGCAAAGAAAATCAATTGCCTCAGTGCCCATAGCAATCTACCAGTAAGCCCAGGCTTAGGCATTGCCACCTGGGGACTCTCCGGCCGGATTAATTGGATCAGCTTTTGCCGCTTGAACCGTCAATTATCCGCGGGATTAGCTCCCGAACTAACTAACTAGATGCTCTAGCGGACTGAGCCACAGCTAACTAATTCAGTGTTCATTCATCGAGTCGCTTCGGTTCAATAATGTAAACAAGGTAGCAACAGAACGTTCTAATTGTAATGTTTCAGAAGGATGCGCAAAAGTATTATCAAGGATTGCAGAAACATATTCTATGATTTGAAATCCGTCCGAACCAAACAAAGCTTTCGGGTTTTTTAAATCGGTTTCTATACTTTTAGGTAATTCCTTATTTACATGTGAAAATAACTCCGGAATGTCAAACGGACGCTATCGACGAGGCTTTGTCCTCGGTTGAGACGCTCCGTGACGCGCCGCCACGTGGGGCGCCGCTGGCAGGCCGTCCTGCAGTCCGAGCATCGAGCGAAACTTTCTGCGAAATGTTTGATTGCAAAGCGGATAGAGGGCCGGGTTCAGTGTTGAGTTGGCGTAGCCCACCCAGGTGAGCGCCAGCATGAGGTCGCTGCTGATGCAGTCGTGACAGAAGGCCACCACTACAAAGATGACAAAATAGGGCAGGAAGCAGGCGGTGAAGGCGCCCATGATGACGCCAAGTTGCCGGACCGCTTTGATGTCCTTCTTCAAAGAGCTGCTGCGCTTGAAACTGCTCTCGCTATTGTCCTGAGCCGAGTTTGCTGCTGCTGTTGTGGTGGTGGGCGCCATAGCAACTGCCTCTGCGGCTGTCGTCTCTCTGACCATAGCGTCGTTGGATACCAGAGTCGGCGGTGGCGGCGGTGGGGGCGGGTCAGGCGGGAAGCACCTGGCGCAGGTGTAGCGAAGGCTGGTGCACGGGGCCCGAACCAGCAGGGGTCGAATGCGTTCGGTCTGGCAGTCGATGATGGCCTCGTCGTAGATGAACTCCGTGTGACAGCGGCGCACGGAGGCGGCGGCTGAGTCTGGCCGCTGAGCTGGGGTGGATGCGCTCTCGGTTCCGCGGCAGTTGGAGATCGGTGCGGCTCCCTGATGATTGGGAACGGGTGTTGGAGATCCGGTGCAATGCACTTTCTGTTTTTTTTACCTGAGACTCGGCTTATTGATAGAAATGTTGGAACTGTGCCAGGTGTAAAATGTTGCATAATTTGCCTAATTTATATACGCAGCTGCGGGTGTCTCATTTCCAGTGTTTCCTGCGCGAAGGTGGTTGACTTAAAAGTGGGAGAAAAATCTTAGACTTTTGTGGCTATGTTTTTGCATGTCCCGCCTTTTATCTCAAAATTAGTGTTGTTAGCTAAGTGTATGGGTGCATAAGAAGTTCTGTTGCTTTTGAAAGCAGGCTAAAAGCTTCAGAGCTTTATACGAGCTCGCAAAATATGTGCATGCACAAATAGACTCCTTAGGACAGGTTCCAGTTGTATGTGGTTGCTATGCGGTGGATAATGGGACGTTGCTGTGTGGTCGTTATGGCGTTTCTGACTTGTCAACAACATAGTCAAATCACGACGCCTGCAATCCCCTGCATTCTAGAAAAAAATATCCTACAATGAGTCGGCTCGTTACCAGGTGACGACTACTCGTCTTCCCATTTGCCGTGGGGGCAGTAGTGGCGGCTGACTGCTGATAGGCGCTGTGAAACTTCTCCTCCAGGTGGGTGCGCTTGCGAATCTCCTTGAAGATCCGGCCGTACAGAACATACATGATGGATAGTGGAATGTAGAAGTTTAACAGGCCGGTAACAATCTTTAGGGGAAAGTTCTCCTTGTACTCTGGATCGCACTGACTTTCTGGGATGTTGTAGACCTGCGAGTGTTACAGGAGATCAAATTGCAAGTAAATCGTTAGTCACACAGTCAGTTCAATTCGTCAGACCGTCCTGCGCTGTTTATAAACTTAAACTTGATGCTAATTGATTACTAAAATAATTTTTTGGCATTCAAACTGCTCCTTTGCACTGATTGGCTGGATCTTTCGTCACTCTCACTCCACTCTGTGTGACTTCCCCCGCGCCAGCATCGATTGGCTGGCTCTTGTTATCGCAACCTCACTCCTCTCTGTGCGCTTTCCCCCTCGCCAGCACTGATTGGCTGGCTCTTGTTATCGCACCCTCACTCCACTCTGTGCGCCTTCCCTCTCGCCAGTACTGATTTGCTGGCTCTTGTTACCCTCACTCCATTGTTCCATAATCTAATGACCAAATATTTACTCTCCTTAGCGATTGCGACTCGTTTTCCAGCGTCGAATAAAGTAATCTTTATTAAAGGTCACAATATCGTCTTTAAATATTTTTAGATTCATATTACTTATAAAAGTAGCTAAATATATAGCAAGTCATTAAGCTAGATAAACAAAATCAATTTGGCACAGTGAAAATTTTTTTCCCACTCGACCTTCTAAACGCTGCATGCAGCATTGTAAACAGACTTCAACCATCGTGCTGAGTTTTTCAGCTCGCTTAACTTTATACGCCGATGGGTTAAGTGGCCAAGAGGAGAAGGGATTCGAGAAAGGGAAATTGTAAATGTATTGCGAATGGGAGAGTAGAGGAGAACTGAGCACGATCTAAGAATCAGACGGGGAAGCCTTTTGTGAGCAGAATTTTTCTGCCTCTTCTGAAAGTTTAGTTTCTTCCATGCAATTATTAAAATTCCCTGCACTGCACTGGCACTGGAGTTTTTAGTTTCACTACTGTCCTGTCTTGTCCTGTCTTTCCTAGAATCTTCACTGAAGCTGTCCTGTCTCCACTGAAGCTGTCCTGTCTCCACTGAAGCTGTCCTGTCTCCACTGAAGCTGTCCTGTCTCCACTGAAGCTGTCCTGTCTCCACTGAAGCTGTCCTGTCTCCACTGAAGCTGTCCTGTCTCCACTGAAGCTGTCCTGTCTTCACTGAAGCTGTCCTGTCTCCACTGAAGCTGTCCTGTCTCCACTGAAGCTGTCCTGTCTCCACTGAAGCTGTCCTGTCTTCACTGAAGCTGTCCTGTCTTCACTGAAGCTGTCCTGTCTCCACTGAAGCTGTCCTGTCTCCACTGAAGCTGTCCTGTCTCCACTGAAGCTGTCCTGTCTTCACTGAAGCTGTCCTGTCTTCACTGAAGCTGTCCTGTCTCCACTGAAGCTGTCCTGTCTCCACTGAAGCAGTCTTTTGAATCAGAAATCGTGACTTTTCGAAGGTTTTCAAGCGCAATTTTTTCCTGCCATTCAACATCGCCATTGCAGTTTCATTTGGTTTTCAAGTTTTAATAAAATGAGAGAATCAATCCTGCTGGAAAAACTATAAAGTAATTAGGTTTGTTAATAATTTTATGGCAGACTAATTATTAAATGCTGCTTGATAAAAAAGTCAAGCAGCCCAGGCCTAAAAAACATGGATCGAGAGTTGCACAAGAACTTCTTGCAGTTTTTATGCTTCCGTTCTGATGCTCCACGAGGGCGCTTGCACTCGACAAGCAGGTAAGAGACTTGGCCTTTAGTCCGAGACACTGAGCTGTAGGTGAGATCGGATGAGAGGGCTCTGTTGGGCAAGAAGGGGAGGCAGGGGAGGCAGGAGGGGTAGAAGAGGCAGGGGAGGCAGGAGAGGCAGGGGAGGCAGGGGAGGCGGGGGAGGCAGGGGAGGCAGGGGAGGCAGGGGAGGCAGGGGAGGCAGGGGAGGCAGGGGAGGCAGGGGAGGCAGGGGAGGCAGGGGAGGCGGGGAAGGCAGGGGAGGCAGGGGAGGCGGGGAGGCAGGGGAGGCAGGGGAGGCAGGGGAGGCAGGGGAGGCGGGGGAGGCAGGGGAGGCGGGGGAGGCAGTGAAGGCAGGGGAGGCAGGGGAGGCAGGGAGGCAGGGAGGCAGGGAGGCAGAGAAGGCAAGGTGGGCAGGGGAGGCAGGGGAGGCAGAGGCACATGCAGCATCTTGTCCTCATCAAGTAAGGACAGGCATGAGTGCCCCCATAGTAATCTTGGTTGCTGAATTCAGTAGGCGCTGAGGTGCTTTGAGTTGCAGCGCCATTTTCCCAATTGGATTATTCCCCAGCTCCAGGCCGGGAAGCATCCCATGGGAGCATCAAGTTGGGATTCTGGGGCTTGAGTAAATTTTATCAGATCATCGCCGAAATCAATTTGAAAATGCAGGCAGAAGTGTGCAAGAAATTGATGGGCCCTGAGCTGATGAAGGAAGGCACGTATCTCCTGCCAGTTCTGTCCTTCATTCCAGTTAACTCAATCCCATTTCAAGTGCCGATATCTGGCGCTCACAAATGGAGCATTATCTTTTCGAATGCAGTCTAAGTTTGTTGTGCCAGTAGGAGAGTAGTTTTTTTATATTGCAGCGTTCAACTTTACTGTCTATGACTTTGATCATAGACCCTTTCACTCTGATCATAGACCCATTCACTCTGATCATAAACCCATTCACTCTGATCATAGACCCATTCACTCTGATCATAGACCCATTCACTCTGATCATAGACCCATTCACTCTGATCATAGACCCATTCACTCTGATCATAGACCCTTTCACTCTGATCAAATAGACCCATTCACTCTGATCATAGACCCATTCACTCTGATCATAGACCCATTCACTCTGATCATAGACCCTTTCACTCTGATCATAGACCCATTCACTCTGATCATAGACCCATTCACTCTGATCATAGACCCATTCACTCTGATCATAGACCCATTCACTCTGATCATAGACCCATTCACTCTGATCATAGACCCATTCACTCTGATCATCGACCCATTCATTCTGATCATAGACCCATTCACTCTGATCATAGACCCATTCACTCTGATCATAGACCCATTCACTCTGATCATAGACTCATTCACTCTGATCATAGACCCATTCACTCTGATCATAGACTCATTCACTCCGATCATAGACCCACTCACTCTGATCACCACCCACGCTCGGTGACTCACCCCTCCATTGGCGAAGGCGTGCCACCCAAGAATGGGAATAATCCACAGAGCGGATGCGAGCCAAACCAGGAAGATCATGACGCGAGCTCGAGTTTTGGTTCGCTGGTGCAAGTAGAGCAGAGGGCTGGACACGGACCAGTAGCGGTCCAGGCTGAGGATCAGCAGGTTCAGAATTGACGCGGTGCTGGCAGTGTAGTCCACAGCGAGCCACAGCTGGCACAGGGCTCTGCCGAATTTCCTGTGCGGCATGGTTTAGTGGTGTCCAAGAGGCTAGATTAGCAATCCATTCTATTCCTTCATCCTTAATGGTGTTGGCTAGATTAGCAATCCATTCTATTCCTTCATCCTCAATGGTGTTGGCTAGATTAGCAATCCATTCTATTCCTTCATCCTCAATGGTGTTGGCTAGATTAGCAATCCATTCTATTCCTTCATCCTCAATTGTGTTGGCTAGATTAGCAATCCATTCTATTCCTTCATCCTCAATGGTGTTGGCTAGATTAGCAATCCATTCTATTCCTTCATCCTTAATGGTGTTGGCTAGATTAGCAATCCATTCTATTCCTTCATCCTCAATGGTGTTGGCTAGATTAGCAATCCATTCTATTCCTTCATCCTCAATTGTGTTGGCTAGATTAGCAATCCATTCTATTCCTTCATCCTCAATGGTGTTGGCTAGATTAGCAATCCATTCTATTCCTTCATCCTTAATGGTGTTGGCTAGATTAGCAATCCATTCTATTCCTTCATCCTCAATGGTTTTGGCTAGATTAGCAATCCATTCTATTCCTTCATCCTCAATGGTGTTGGCTAGATTAGCAAATCATTCTATTCCTTCATCCTCAATGGTTTTGGCTAGATTAGCAATCCATTCTATTCCTTCATCCTCAATGGTGTTGGCTAGATTAGCAATCCATTCTATTCCTTCATCCTCAATGGTGTTGGCTAGATTAGCAATCCATTCTATTCCTTCATCCTCAATGGTGTTGGCTAGATTAGCAATCCATTCTATTCCTTCATCCTCAATTGTGTTGGCTAGATTAGCAATCCATTCTATTCCTTCATCCTCAATGGTGTTGGCTAGATTAGCAAATCATTCTATTCCTTCATCCTCAATGGTGTTGGCTAGATTAGCAATCCATTCTATTCCTTCATCCTCAATGGTGTTGGCTAGATTAGCAATCCATTCTATTCCTTCATCCTCAATTGTGTTGGCTAGATTAGCAATCCATTCTATTCCTTCATCCTCAATGGTGTTGGCTAGATTAGCAATCCATTCTATTCCTTCATCCTTAATGGTGTTGGCTAGATTAGCAATCCATTCTATTCCTTCATCCTCAATGGTGTTGGCTAGATTAGCAATCCATTCTATTCCTTCATCCTCAATTGTGTTGGCTAGATTAGCAATCCATTCTATTCCTTCATCCTCAATGGTGTTGGCTAGATTAGCAATCCATTCTATTCCTTCATCCTCAATGGTGTTGGCTAGATTAGCAATCCATTCTATTCCTTCATCCTTAATGGTGTTGGCTAGATTAGCAATCCATTCTATTCCTTCATCCTCAATGGTGTTGGCTAGATTAGCAATCCATTCTATTCCTTCATCCTCAATTGTGTTGGCTAGATTAGCAATCCATTCTATTCCTTCATCCTCAATGGTGTTGGCTAGATTAGCAATCCATTCTATTCCTTCATCCTCAATGGTTTTGGCTAGATTAGCAATCCATTCTATTCCTTCATCCTCAATGGTGTTGGCTAGATTAGCAAATCATTCTATTCCTTCATCCTCAATGGTTTTGGCTAGATTAGCAATCCATTCTATTCCTTCATCCTCAATGGTGTTGGCTAGATTAGCAAATCATTCTATTCCCTCATCCTCAATGGTTTTGGCTAGATTAGCAATCCATTCTATTCCTTCATCCTCAATTGTGTTGGCTAGATTAGCAATCCATTCTATTCCTTCATCCTCAATGGTGTTGGCTAGATTAGCAAATCATTCTATTCCCTCATCCTCAATGGTTTTGGCTAGATTAGCAATCCATTCTATTCCTTCATCCTCAATTGTGTTGGCTAGATTAGCAATCCATTCTATTCCTTCATCCTCAATGGTGTTGGCTAGATTAGCAATCCATTCTATTCCTTCATCCTCAATGGTGTTGGCTAGATTAGCAATCCATTCTATTCCTTCATCCTTAATGGTGTTGGCTAGATTAGCAATCCATTCTATTCCTTCATCCTCAATGGTGTTGGCTAGATTAGCAATCCATTCTATTCCTTCATCCTCAATTGTGTTGGCTAGATTAGCAATCCATTCTATTCCTTCATCCTCAATGGTGTTGGCTAGATTAGCAATCCATTCTATTCCTTCATCCTCAATGGTTTTGGCTAGATTAGCAATCCATTCTATTCCTTCATCCTCAATGGTGTTGGCTAGATTAGCAAATCATTCTATTCCTTCATCCTCAATGGTTTTGGCTAGATTAGCAATCCATTCTATTCCTTCATCCTCAATGGTGTTGGCTAGATTAGCAATCCATTCTATTCCTTCATCCTCAATGGTGTTGGCTAGATTAGCAATCCATTCTATTCCTTCATCCTCAATGGTTTTGGCTAGATTAGCAATCCATTCTATTCCTTCATCCTCAATGGTGTTGGCTAGATTAGCAATCCATTCTATTCCTTCATCCTCAATGGTTTTGGCTAGATTAGCAATCCATTCTATTCCTTCATCCTCAATGGTGTTGGCTAGATTAGCAAATCATTCTATTCCCTCATCCTCAATGGTTTTGGCTAGATTAGCAATCCATTCTATTCCTTCATCCTCAATGGTGTTGGCTAGATTAGCAATCCATTCTATTCCTTCATCCTCAATGGTGTTGGCTAGATTAGCAAATCATTCTATTCCCTCATCCTCAATGGTTTTGGCTAGATTAGCAATCCATTCTATTTTTTCATCCTCAATGGTGTTGGCTAGATTAGCAAATCATTCTATTCCTTCATCCTCAATGGTGTTGGCTAGATTAGCAATCCATTCTATTCCTTCATCCTCAATGGTGTTGGCTAGATTAGCAAATCATTCTATTCCCTCATCCTCAATGGTGTTGGCTAGATTAGCAAATCATTCTATTCCCTCATCCTCAATGGTTTTGGCTAGATTAGCAATCCATTCTATTCCTTCATCCTCAATGGTGTTGGCTAGATTAGCAATCCATTCTATTCCTTCATCCTCAATGGTGTTGGCTAGATTAGCAATCCATTCTATTCCTTCATCCTCAATGGTTTTGGCTAGATTAGCAAATCATTCTATTCCTTCATCCTCAATGGTGTTGGCTAGATTAGCAAATCATTCTATTCCTTCATCCTCAATTGTGTTGGCTAGATTAGCAATCCATTCTATTCCTTCATCCTCAATGGTGTTGGCTAGATTAGCAAATCATTCTATTCCCTCATCCTCAATGGTGTTGGCTAGATTAGCAAATCATTCTATTCCCTCATCCTCAATGGTTTTGGCTAGATTAGCAATCCATTCTATTCCTTCATCCTCAATGGTGTTGGCTAGATTAGCAATCCATTCTATTCCTTCATCCTCAATGGTGTTGGCTAGATTAGCAATCCATTCTATTCCTTCATCCTCAATGGTTTTGGCTAGATTAGCAATCCATTCTATTCCTTCATCCTCAATGGTGTTGGCTAGATTAGCAATCCATTCTATTCCTTCATCCTCAATGGTTTTGGCTAGATTAGCAATCCATTCTATTCCTTCATCCTCAATGGTGTTGGCTAGATTAGCAATCCATTCTATTTTTTCAGTACACCATGAACTATCTACTATGTACTTTAACAAAAACAAGAAGTGGCATTTTCACTGAAAGACATGAACTGCAGGGGTCTCTAAAGTGGCTCAGCAGGGGCAGGCAGCTCAAGCAGCATTAATTTAATAAAACTTGCTCTGAAATTTAAGCCGAAGGCTTCGAAGACTTGACTTTTTGATGAGAAATACGGCACAGTGCAGAGCCACAGTCAGTGCCATTCTCCCATCTGTCAGTGCCATTCTCCTATCTGTCAGTGCCATTCTCCCATCTGTCAGTGCCATTCTCCCATCTATCAGTGCCATTCTCTCATCTATCAGTGCCACTCTCTTATCTATCAGTGCCATTCTCCCATCTATCAATGCCATTCTCCTATCTATCAATGCCATTCTCCCATCTATCAGTGCCATTCTCTTATCTATCAGTGCCATTCTCTCATCTATCAGTCCCATTCTCTTATCTATCAGTGCCATTCTCTCATCTATCAGTGCCATTCTCTTATCTATCAGTGCCATTCTCTTATCTATCAGTGCCATTCTCTTATCTATCAGTGCCATTCTCTTATCTATCAGTGCCATTCTCTTATCTATCAGTGCCATTCTCTTATCTATCAGTGCCATTCTCCGCACCGAACTCTGCGGGGCCGCTCCCCAACTCATGAAGCGCAATAAATCATAACCCCGCACTGACCAGCTGTCGGACAGCACGTACACAGCGGATATCGGCATGACAAAAGTGCCAACCGTGAGATCGGCCGCGGCCAGAGACACAATGAACATGTTGCACACCTGTTGATAAATCAATTTAGGGTCAATAATTTCAGGCAATAAAAGTTATAAATTTATTAGCTTCTATACTAAACTGTTGACTGCTTAAGACAATGAAACTCATTTTAAATCAAGCATTGACTTGTCATACAACTCACCATTAGTCATATACTCACTGTTGATGGCCATACACAAATTGTTGGTCATCGACCTACTGTTGGTCATAGACTCACTGTTGGTCATAGACTCACTGTTGGTCATAGACTCACTTTTGGTCATAGACTCACTGTTGGTCATAGACTCACTGTTGGTCATAGACTCACTGTTGGTCATAGACTCACTGTTGGTCATAGACTCACTGTTGGTCATAGACTCACTTTTGGTCATAGACTCACTGTTGGTCATAGACTCACTGTTGGTCATAGACTCACTGTTGGTCATAGACTCACTGTTGGTCATAGACTCACTGTTGGTCATAGACTCACTGTTGGTCATAGACTCACTTTTGGTCATAGACTCACTATTGGTCATAGACTCACTGTTGGTCATAGACTCACTGTTGGTCATAGACTCACTGTAGTTCATACCTATGGGCTGCCAAGCAACATACCATATCGTTTCTTACCATTTTTATCTGTGCACTTTAATACCCCCGAGCCAGGCACTCTCTGATCTGCCGCGGGTCAAGACCATTGGATATTTATACTCACAGCACCTCCCCTCCCAGAAGCAGAGACTATGCAAATGGCTTCCACTGGAACAGAGCAGCTCTCTTTGATGCCGCGGCTTCCTGACTCAGGATGTGGCCAGGAGATTGCTAATTTCATATTTCTCCTGTCAGCCCCGCTCCTCTTCCGCCTCAATCTTGTTGCCAAGCTAAAATTAGCAATTCTGCTTTCTCTCAAAGACAGACATCAGCGATTCTGCTTCCGACTCTAGGAACCGCTGGTCGACATTTTGCTGACAAAGAAAAACTGCCAAACAGGCATTGCTGGCTTTGCTCTGCCATAACGAATTTAAGAATAAAGTATAAGAACACTGAAGAGTGGTAGAGGAGGAAGTTAAAAAAAATTTCCGGATTCTTTACCATGGGAAAAACTGTTTAACCGACAAACATCCTGTACCGCAGTTATGCTCGTAAACAAATTTAAAACAATTTGATTAGTAAAAACATTGATAAAAATATTGATAATAGAATAACAAGGATAGACAGACAGACAGACAGACAGACAGACAGACAGACAGACAGACAGACAGACAGACAGACAGACAGACAGACAGACAGACAGACAGACAGACAGACAGACAGACAAACAGACAGACAGACAGACAGACAGACAGACAGACAGACAGACAGACAGACAGACAGACACTAAGACAGACAGACAGACAGACAGACAGACAGACAGACAGACAGACAGACAGACAGACAGACAGACAGACAGACACACGGACAGACAGACAGACAGACAGACACACAGACAGACAGACAGACAGACAGACAGACAGACAGACAGACAGGCAGGCAGGCAGACAGACAAACACTAAGACAGACAGACACAAACACTAAAACAGACAGACACAAACACTAAAACAGACAGACACAAACACTAAAACAGACAGACACAAACACTAAAACAGACAGACACAAACACTAAAACAGACAGACACAAACACTAAGACGGGCAGACAGGCATAATACGCTCGTACAATGCCCCCCGGCCATCCCCAAAGAAAAGAAGGAACTGTCAATCACTTTTCTCTCCGTTTCATTCCCGATATTTTCACGAAAATTTCCGATATGAAATTTGAAACCAGAATCTCGGGCACACAAACAATCAAGTGTTATTCTATCACAGCGGCGCATCTCTCGGTCGCATCTGTCTCACTGCAGTCCAACAGAGCAGCAAACTGAAGCTCCGCAGCTGCAGGCCAGAAGTTCATGTTCTTCTTGGCGAGAAACTACTGCCGAAGCATTCTTATGTTTACAAGGCCTGATTACTCATGCAAATTTAGTCGGCGCATGACATCCCCCCTAGATTAGCGTGTGTCAAGTTGTGGTTGGCTCAAGCAAACAGTTGGTCTGGATAGCAGCTGACTTGTTGCATGTTTGAAGGCTGAGTAAACAGGGATTTGGGACCAGAGACTGATTGAGACCCGAGTACTGTAGGAGGTAGACTGACGGGATTCGAGATGTAGTGCATGTGGGCTGAGAAGTTAGTGCACGGGTTGGATGTGGTCTGAGAAGTAGGGCTCGGGGTGGATGTGGGCTGAGAAGTTAGTGCACGGGTTGGATGTGGGCTGAGAAGTAGGGCTCGGGGTGGATGTGGGCTGAGAAGTAGGGCACGGGTTGGATGTGGGCTGAGAAGTAGGGCTCGGGGTGGATGTGGGCTGAGAAGTAGGGCACGGGTTGGATGTGGGCTGAGAAGTAGGGCTCGGGGTGGATGTGGGCTGCTAAGGTATTTAGAGGCTCCAGCCGCCCGCACTCACAGTCTGCAGTCGTTTCTCCGTCCGAACGGCGTGCAGCACCATGGCGTTGCCGAGGCAGGTTGCCAGGCTCACTGTGCTCAGCAGCAGGCCAAGGAACACCCGGCTGACAACGGCGCCGGATAGCGGCGCCTCCCAACTGGAGTTTTGGGTCGAGTTCGACATCTTCGGATGCAGACAGAAATGACGCGTTCGTCATTAAACGTCATTCTGCTAATCATATTTAAGTCGGCGTTCCTGCAAGCTTTCGATGCAGCACTCGAGAAATTTCTATTGGCCTTGAAGCTGGAAGCCGTGCCATTGGCCAGCTGATAAGGTAGGGCTTTTTAATTGAAGTAATGGTTCGATGTCTAACATAAATTAATTGCAAAAAATGCTCCCCAGGAGTACCGCTTGCTTGAAACAACACGTGCATGCATAGATTGGCTTCATCTATACTTCATCTGATTTAGAAATGCAGCCAGGTACGCACGAACACCGAGATGGAACTGGCTGAGACTACAATTAGACTGCGGATCTGACGATGAATGATTATTCCCGAAAAATGTGTTGAAAGAGAGGCAGGGCATTCCGAAACATCTGCCGATTTCCGATGCTCAGCAATCGGTGCGGCTGAGTCTGACTGAGTTCTGACTGTTGACATTCCGCCATCATTGCCCCGACTGAGAGAGAAGCCCCTTCGTCAATGTTTCTGTTGAGAAGCTCTGTGGCTTCCCAAAACACTCTTCTTGGGCTGATCTGCACTGGCAATCATGCACTTCCCTCGTGCCCATGCATCCTATATGAATGAATTAAACCTAATCAGTCCATTTTGTAAGCTACTAGCTACTAGCTTATTCTTGCGAGTGTGCAGGACTTGTTTCTCTGTGCAAGACCTTGCGAGTGTCCTGAAGTGCAAGACCTGCATCTCTGTGCAACACCTGCGAGTGTCCTGTGCAACACCTTGCGAGTGTCCTGTGCAACACCTGCGAGTGTCCTGTGCAACACCTTGCGAGTGTCCTGTGTAAGACCTTGCGAGTGTCCTGTGGAGAACTCTTCCAATCCGCCTGACCATCAAACGCCAGCCAAGGGTTTCAGATACGAGTAGCGGTGCGACAACAACTGGAAGAGAGGCGAGTTCAGTCCGAGAAAAGGGAGTGCAAGACTCCCATGCAAGAAGTGTCTGACAGAAGCATTCACTGAAAGCTCGGGATTGCGTAGCTGCACTTCTAGTCCGGTAGAGTTCTTTCAAGCACACGACGTCGGTACGTCGTAAGGGGAAATGAAGGCGAGGATCGGAACAACCAGAACAAGCAGAATGTCATTCTTCTTGAAGCTCTCATTGGTTTCGGAACGGCAGCCATAAAATTCATATAATCGCAGGTAGTTTAACGCATCTTTGTGTGTGCCATGGATAGTTGAAATACTACGTGGCACAATTTTAAACTCGTTTCAGTTAAATACATAATAATATAGCATTTTGCAGCCCATTTGGGCTTACGCGCATTTAATTTAATCCAAGATACATTTGCCAATGTAACAGAGCTTTTGTCTGTGGTAGCAAGGCTGGCGCAGCGGCATTTAATTTGGTCCAAAAAGCATCCATTTGGTCCAAACACTCGTGAGCCATTGGACAAACTCTTGCCTTCTCGCAACCGTCTGCAGGTTGTTGCGCACCGCTGGAATGTCAGCGTCTCTTACCAAAAGTTTTCAGTTGCTTTTCCAGAGCTCTGCTGATAGTCGAAATCTGATAACCAACTGGAGCTGTTCCCTCAACTTCTGCTGCATTTCGGCAACGTCAACAAAGGGTTCGTCTCCACTGCATCGAGTAGCAGTTGGACCTGAGGCTCTCGAGCAACTTTCCTTGGCGATTGCCACCCTTTCGCAGGCAATCTCTGCCGGCAGAGTTTCAACGCGCTGCTAGATGCTGTAAACCACCATTTCTTTCACATTCAGCAACCTTGCAATGTCCTTTGGGTGTTCACCTCCGTCGAGTGCTTCGATCACAAGCCAATGACATTCGTTCAATAGCCTAGCATATGGTCCACAATTCTGGGACTGAGCTGCAAATGAACTAAATGGACCAAATTGATGCTTGTTGGACCAAATTAAATGCCGCTGTGCCAGCCTTGCTACCATAGACAAAAGCTCCATTGCTTTGACAAACATATCTTGGATTAAATTCAATGCGCGTAACCCTAAATGGGCTGCAAAAAGCTATATGTTATGTAAGTAATGTTCAGCGGGTTGAATTCTATTATATAGTGGGGTTGTCTGCCTCGCTCCCTTTTGGCTATTAGACGAATGATGACACGGAGCTTTGACACGAAAAATTTTAAACATCGATGAATAGATGACAATAATGAAGATAGGAGATAGTGCACGTAAGAATGGGGCTCTAGTTTTGTTCTTCTTTTGTTTTACTCATAAAAACAGCATCGTGAGTAAAATTTAATCTCCCTTGAAACATTTTAAAAATTAAAATAATCTACAATAATTTTTAGAAAACAGACGATCTTTTAGATATAATGCCTGCCTGAATATCTGTCTAGAAAACCCACCCATGCAATTTAGTCAGCAAGTTTATTTCTATTATGCTCACAGACACAGGTCGCAGCTCGTGCAGTATTCTAAAATTTCTCATGTAATATTATTACATGATATGAATAAGTAGGCCTATATTCTTCTATAGAGTATAAAAGTACATTAGCCTTTTATTTTATCCACATTAATTTTAAACTATGCCCTATAATATTGAAGTTAGGCCTAGATACTAATCAGGGGTGTAGCCAAGGGGAGTACACGGACACCAGGGGCATGCTTCCATTGCTAACATTGGAAATGGATTGATGTCTTTGTCCCCCCTCCCTTGACATGAATCCTGGCTATGCACCTGATATTAATTCTAATATTTTTTTACTTGTAATAAATATATCAAGATTAGAGTTAGACCTCTAGGCCATCTGAAAATAAAAACTACAAATGGATGAAAGTCACTAAAAGAGCCTACTATATATTGCAAGATTGCTCATTCCTTTAGCATATTCATTTATTTTAATCATTTAATTTTATTAATTAATTAATTCTCTATTATTAGATTTTTTAGATTTCAAAGCTTATGGGGCATCGCTGAGATGTCAAGGGGGAGTTGATATATTAAGGCTTGTGGGGAGAATTGTTGACATGTCAAGGCTTACAAGGGACTGCTAGGATAAAATGCAAAGAGACGCTACATGTAGTTTATTAAACCAACTTGTACTGCATTTTTGGCTCCCGAATTGGGGGGCGCTGATTGCTAGTTTCTTTTAGATTTCTTAAAGCACAGCTTCTCTAAACATAGCATGCTAGCATTATCTTGGGCATCCTGCTGTCTAGTTGGTGGGTCCATGAGAATTGCCCGCAGATGAATTGCCTGCCAAGATTTGCCCATAGGAGATGGGCTTTTTCTGCCAAGATTTGCCTGCAGTGCATTTTGCCTATGAGGGAATTGCCCATGGAGATTTGCCTGCCAAGAATTGCCTATTGAGATTTGCTCACAGTGCATTTTGCCTGTGAGCAAATTGCCCATAGAGATTTGCCCGCAATACAATTTGCCCTCAAGTGGATTGCCTGCAAGCGAGTTGCCCGTAGAGTTTTTCCCATTGTGGTTTGCCTACAATGCTTTTTTATTGCAGATTTTGTCTGCATTGCCTTCCCAATGCTTATTATATGTAATACATCTTAGTAAAAAGATTTACACCAAAACTTTTTGATAGTAATTGCATATCAACTGCATATTTTTGGGGGGCCAGGCAATACAGACAGAATCTAGCTACCAAATCTACTGTAGTAAAAAAGCATTGTGGGCAAACCTTGGCAGGAAAAAACTCTTCAGGCAACTCGCTCATGGGCAATTCATTGCGGGCAAATTGCACTGCGAACAAATCTCGGCAGGCAATTCTCGGCAGGCAAATCTCCACAGGCAATTTACTCACAGGCAAAATGCACTGTTTACAAATCTCTTTAGGCAAATCTTCTGCAGGCATTTCTCGTGCTCCCCTAATTGGTATTGTCATTATCTATCCTACTCCATTTCACTGTATGCCTATGTTGTTTGCCACATCAGTGATAAATTAGACTTTGTCCAACTACACTTTGCTACCAAAAATGTACTATAGAAAGTAAAGAGACCAATTGACTATCAAATTGTATGGAGCTAAGGCTTAAGCAAGACAATAAATAATAAGATAAACCATTCTAGATAAAGATAAAGATAAACATTCCTTTTCAAAAAGATATTTATTTGTAGTCAAATTATCAAACTAGAGTAGAGTGGGTAAGTGAAACACTGCCTAGGCTAGATCAACACTCATAGCAAACTGAATAGCTACTTAAACTAGCTAAGTATATATAAATATACTGCTGGGTGGCAGAGCAGCTTAGCATCTGACTCTTGCACCACAGTCCTTGGTTTGATTTAATGTGTGGCCACATTCATTTGGGGCTTGTTTAACAAAATTTTCCAAGGTTATGTGATTCACACTTATGAAGACCAACCCCCTCAAAGCATAGAGTTTACATGACTAGAAAGAAGCATAGAATATATATTTCTGTACATTTCAAATTTTTTTTCTGAATTCTATATTTCTGTGAATTGTAACTCACACACACCTTTACCAAGACACCATCAATAGAGTACATGAGGTGCTACTAGCTTAGAAGTGACCACAGATACTGGAATAACTAGATGGGCATATTTTCGTGCAAACTACTTTCAGTTCAGTAGTAAGTAAGTTAAACTGAAGCATTTTAATGTATTTACAAGACAAGGCTCATTTATTGGCTCTTACCCCCAAGCTTAAACCCCCCAACTGCGCCTTTCCACGCTACACCCCTGCCCCACCCCAATTTTTATTGCCTTTCTTGGAATTCCAGTTTAATGTTGCCATGTACATTTCAGTGGCTGACTAATATACATTATTGCTGAACCAATTAGCAAGTTGTTTACGCCTGCTTGTGGGCTTCTAATTTTATCAAAGTCATTTTAGCTGCCTTTATTTCTATAAAATAGCTTATGTATTCTTCTTTGCTACTGAACTGTAAGTAGAAAACTGTTTTACTAAGTATATGTTCCAAGTGGCCCATCTAGTTATTTTAGTATCTGTGGAAGTGACTTAAGAGAAGAGCTTTGATTTTTGGCCCTTGGCCTGTTTGACTAAACTTATCTGCCAATAAAAAAAAGTATTTCATATTTAGGTTAATTTCTTTAATTTTTTTCATTGCATGCAGACCCCTGCAGCATGATCACGGACATACAACTGGCAATCTTTGCTAACCTGTTGAGTGTGTCCCTGTTCCTTTTGGTCATTCTCTACCACTATATTGTGGTAAATCAGGGTAAAAGTCGACCAGAATAATGGTGCTAATTGCAACTAATTGCAGTTTTCTTCAATTTTATCTGATTTCATCCATCTATCCATTTTTATCAATGTGTTTTAAACTTACATTTTTTGCTTGCTACTACAAGTAGATAAATTGTGTCGGACAATGATTTTTGTTTGTGTGTGTTGTATTTGAGAAGCAGTTCCCGCCCCTTTGCTTCCATTAATTGTTTGCTATTATTTAGCTATTCGAGTTAAGCTATTCGACAAAATATACAATACAAATTGGCAACCCAAGAATTAAATCTATCGACCTGTTCGCTTTTTTGTTTCGATAATTTTTTAATTAATTTCGCATTGCTTCGTGGTGCAGTTGCAAGTATGGTGTCCAGTTGTCATTGTGTCTATAGTGTGAAAATTTGCTAACTATTCTTGTATAAAAAAATTTAAAATGCGTCGCTTTATTTTGCGACGCAGAAGATTTTCGTTTCGGCCAACTTCTGTTCCACTTCTGCTCTTTGAAGCGACAGCTCATTCAGTGCGGGGGGGATAATTTATTCATTTCTTTTGGATTTTCATTCCCAGGCGCTTTTTGTCGTCTCTTTAAGCTTTTCGCGGAGGAAGCCAATGGACACTTCTGGTGCATTTTCTCCGCCGTTCTTCTCCTTGTCTTCCTCTTGGATTTCAGCGGCTTCTCCACTTCAACTGCCCCTGTATGATAGAAATTTTATTAGCGAAAGCGGCAATGAAGGAATAATGAGCAGCCCCCCGTATGCACGCCATGCAATGTGTTGATTTATTCATTTGAATGCTGCTGAAATTCAGCATTTACGTTTACTGCCTTCCCTTTTCTTGCTGATGGTTGATTATGGCAGGTGATGCGATGCAACAGCCAGCTTCACGTAGCTTCATCGTTTGGAATTGAAAAATATATTTCCCCGGCCTTTTTCCCATCTGTGCAATGCTGATATTGCAAACAATAAGTGTCTAAATTTAACTATTAAAGCCTACGTCTGCATGTCTACGTCTGAAAATTGATAGTAGAATGGCGCTGCACTCTTGCGAATCCGGCCTAATTCACTACAAAATGGATACGAGAGTACCGGAGTGTGCTTTTATAGTTGATGCTGATCAACAAGTTTTCCGTATATAAAATTTAACAAAATTCCCTGTAAACCCGTAACTATAGCATTAAAAATGTTTAAGAAGTCGAAAATTTAATTTAAGACACGTCCAACCATTACGCTCGTATAACGCCCGTAATGTTAATTAGAGCATTAAACATTTAAGAATTCCAGCATTGAATTTAAGACACGTTGTCTTAAATTGTCTATTGTCTATATACAATTGCCTATGGCCAATCCTTTGAGACAATTCTAAGCGGTACGCTAATACATCTACACAATCTACCATTGTCTCACTTAGTAGGAAAAAGCTGTTGCTTTCGTGTTCTCTAAATATATTACATGGATGTAGATTAGTTTTGTATACATATCGTTTAATGCACTCATAGTTTTGCCAATAACAAGCTGGGCTGATAAAATCTATCTAGGACGACTATAATCTATAAAAAACACTAAAAACGATTAAAACAATAAGGATTGTCAATTGATTGTTTTTAATAGGTAAAACTCTCTTCTCGATAGTGCATTTTGCAGACAAAACCTGCTTTAATGAAATTTGCACGGTTCGCGAGTGTAGCCGCTTTCTGCAAAAATAGCAGTGCTGCAAAATTTTCCCGACTGTGTTTACTGCGAACGACAGCAATGTCCGAAACGTGCTGAAATTTTAGCCAAAACTCATATCCGCATATCCGCTCTGTTGAATGGTAAAACTAAAACGATTTGTCATTAGACAACTTGCTTATTGAATGTCAAAAGTATTTTTGTTGTCAAGCGCACCAAACAGTCTCGTAGCTTAAGTTTTTTGTGCGTCAGTGTCGTCAGTGCAAATTAGGTTTAATAAAAGCCCTATAGGTGGCACCTAGAGCTGTTTACAATTAGCTTAAAGGTAAGGTAGTGCAAATCGGGGCAACTTCATCCGAGTTGCGGCGCTCAAGGCACACCTGCAACGCAATTATCGAGGCCGCGGCAATTTCGACTGTTAAGAGAGAATGAATTCACTTTACTTTGTCAGAAGGAGCTAATGTATAATTACACGAATGCAGCTCTTGATTAGGTAAATACTTGAGTTCTTTCTTGAAACTCCGTCTTACTGATTAACGTTATTGTCTTCAGAGAAGCCTTTCATTTTGCTTGCACAGGCGCAGAATGCTTTCAAACAAACCACGGCAACGCGTATTGCTTGGACTTGGACACCCCACAATTTTTTGCTGCGCTGAAATGGAGCAACGCAGGTACACGAAATTCAAGAACACGGGCTAACTTTTGTTTCGCGCCTTCTCAAACAGAATCAAGTCGCCAGCCCGCCGTCTGTCATGGCGCCGCGCCCGGCTCCAGGACTAGGACCAACCAGGAAGAGGTGGTGGCGCCTCCGGACCGTCGAGATATTCGACGCTTCTGCCAGAAGGTCGGATTTCCCCATAAGCGCCAGTGTATTCAGTACACCCCTGTGCGCCAATCAGCACTACGCCTCAGTGCAACCTTGCCAAGCCTCCAAATTTCATCAGCACGTCGATCACTTGTCTGCATCAGCTCTGACTTCGTTTGTTACTGACCTTCACTTCTGAGCATGCAAATGTGCCGTCACTCATCGTGGCATCTTGATCACCAGCCGGTTGATGAGCTCTTAGGCAGCTGCTGCCAGGCATTCAGAACCGCCCGTCGATCGCATCTGTCTGGAGAGACTTTAACTGCTTTTTAAATGTGCGAATTTCCCATTCAGTTCCTTTATGCCGTACTTTGCGTTGACGTCTGGCGGCGGCAGCCTTCAATTCGTACATTTCGGAATCACCGTTCACCGACGGCATGCACCGAGGACTCTCAGGAAGTCAGACCAACGGTAATGAGTGCTCAAAATTATTGTGCTATTTTGTGTGGCACGAGCGTATAAATCCAACCAGGTGACTTTGAACTCACACTTTTCAATTTGATCATATATTAATTGTACGCTCGTATATATTTAATAAATGCATTAGTTACTTTTCAGTAGAGTATCGTTTACGAGTGCAAGCGTACTCATCATGCGGTAATTTTGTACATTGTACAATGTATAACTAAAAAGTTATGAGAAAGTAACAACAGGAGCACACGATGACGCATGCATGATTGTTGTCATGGCTTGTAGAGCGCTGGACCGAGCAGCTCAATATCAACATTAAGCCATGCCTTGTCAGAGTCAGAGGCAACTCGAAGACACCTTTCCGTGATAGATACGGCTCCTTGATTAATCTGTAGGATGGTGTATCGCCGATGCAAAAATCGAGAATGACCCGCCGAATCATCAAAGCTGTAACGCTGATGTCTTCGTTTAGTCACTATGAATACATGGAAGGCCATCTACATATCGGAGCGAAATGGTCGCATCATCACGCTCAGCGGCCATAGAAGCTTTTTCTTAGACCGGATTCGTCGATCTGCACGCTGCCCTGAGTAACTACCATCGGAATCTGCTGCGCCGCCTCCTCCGACTGCGATTGACGACGGCTGCTTTTCCGCCGGTTGCGCAGTTCCAGCTGAGTGCTCTGCCGCGACTCGGACATCCTCGGCGCGTACTGCACACTGTCGAGCGTCTGCGAACCCCGAATAGTTTCGGAGTAAGGCCACTGAGCCGGGAATTGAGTTCGAATTATGACATCGTCGCAGCAGCGAGTCCGGTACGTCAGTTTTGGTATAAAGTCTGCTTGGTGTCTGCAATTCATAGGAGTGCAATGGCCGGTCGCTTATTAAACCTGTGCAAATTTTGTTGCATTAAAATTGTCTCTGGTTACGAAGGTGCTCCATCATTCTTCATCATCCTTACACTTCATCATCCTTACACTTCATCGTCCTTACACTTCATCGTCCTTAGAGCTGTGACTATATGCATGCACTTCAAGAGTCTGGTTAAGACAGAATTTTAAACAGAATTACTGTTGCTCTTGATGCCACCCGGGTCATAACACTGAGGTTAAAAAAACTGATGACACATACTGCGATCTCCGAGAATGCATAAAATACTGCAAAAGTCACGCTTTATTTTAGTTAAGAAGTCTTTACTTTACTTATTTGTATAGATGGCTGTATAAAGGCGAATTATTCTAGTGAAGAGTTTGAACAACGGTCTTCCGACTCTACACGTTGTTATCGTGATTACTTGAGCGCTTAAAAATGGAGACAGCCCTAGAAAAAGGGGGCGTTCACGGAGGTAGACGAAGATTCATTGATGTTCATCATAAGTGAGGAATCCTGCCCGATAATTTAATGCATCCGAAAGGCTCGTTAACGTGAGCAAATCCTATCACTTCCCGAAGAAATGGCTGGGATATCTCGACAATCTCAAATTTTGTTGACAATTCAAGAAAATTCTGCTCCAGTGTGACACGAATCGTTGAGCTATAGTTCGATCTACACAAATGAAACTTACACATGGCACGGCTCCATTTCATTGACGCTGAAAATGTTCAGCTTTGGCGGAATTTTTCTCCGGCCAGGCCGATCGAGTTTCACCCAGCCTGAAAGTCAGCATCAGGCACTGAACAAAGACGGCCGCGGCTGCTCCATTCAAGGCCAGCATCGCGTAAATCGACGCCCGCCACAGGCTGGCGAACGGCTTTGAAGTCACGTGACAGTTCTCGCGGCGAATCATGATGTCTAGCATGCGGCAGGAGATGGCGCGACCGTTGCGCGTACACGGCGAGGCCCGCTAGAGATAGCAGCACGAGGAAGGCCTTGTATGCCTGCAAATTTTGAGCGTTAAAGACGGCAGTTGGTTGCTACGACTTTTCTAGTACTTTGTGGCCTCGGGTACAGGCTGCTTCTTGAACGCTTCTCTGGATGCTTGTGTAGAATTAGTGTGGCCTCGTACAACACGCATTAAGAGATTGTTCATTCTTTCATGACGTGGAAAGGTGTACCATGGTAGTTGTTCAATGTTGATTTATTATGTGTATCCCCATAATAATGCAAAACACCGGTGCCAGTGTACTTACAAGGACCGAGATTCGAAGAGTTAGCTCCTTTTTCTGTTTGTCTTCTTCAAGCGAATGAGTTT
>NIVC01000055.1:41165-66165 GCA_002269645.1 Macrostomum lignano
AATCCTACTCGGATTCACACCAAAGACTACTCAAAAATTTTTTGAGTAGTCCTTGATTCACACTCGGATTCACAGAGCCACTGGGTTTTTTAAGCTCAAAGCTTTTGTTCCGTTTCAGTCAGTTTATTCTTGAAAGCACCCAGTTTTGGTCAATGAGTTCTATAATTAGCATCTGGAGTGGAAACGTGAGCATGAGTGACTCGGAGAGCGGCGCAAGTTTCGCCGCTGCTGAGGAGGAACTGCACGAATGACGCCGTTTATACGATAAAAATCTGCGACGACAAGTACTTCTTGGTCATACGGGCGCTTGGAACGTGGGAAATGACTCAGTGGCTGAATGTGAAGATCGGACAGTCTACTCAATCAGAAGACGGTACGAGACAACTTGACGCCGAGATCTTGCACCAAAAGGCGGCAGACGTCACAAGAAGTTGTAGGATGAAGACGTGCAAGCGTTGCTTCCTCTTCTTGAAGATAACACTTTGCTGACCTATCGGCAGATGCAGCAAGAGCTACAATATCTCCATGGAGTTGAAGCTGGCACAAGCTTGCACTGATGTTCCTATAATTCAAATGGCTTTGCGAAATTGACTGCTTGTAGGGTAAATCGATTGGACAGATAAACAACTTTGGCCATAGAACCCAGAGAAATTGACTGGGCAATGCTATAATAGTATAACTTTTGCTAGCAAAACAGTGTTTTCCATGTCCTACAAATAATTGTCGTTAAGTCAATCTGACAGTATTCCGCAGCCAGACCAATTCACGGCTTCCAGGTGTTTGATGTCGACGGTCTGGACATGGACATTTTCGAAGTGCCCAGGTTCAGAGCTTCAGAGCGGATCTCGGCGTGGTTGTGAAACTGAATCAGATTAATTGCATTCAAGAAAACTTGTTCTTAAAATGCGGAAACGAGTTCATTTTACAGTGTAATCGGTTGGCCCCTCTAGATTCCGCTGTATACGGTGCTGTTACATCCAGGAACGCAACACGCGGTTTGCGTTTCTGTTGCTGCCGCAGACGATCACAGTCGATTTTCTCTATTGTTACTAACTTTTTCAAGCTGCTGACAATAATCTTCGATGAAGGAAGGTATTTTGTAAAAAACGTGAACAATTTGATAGAAGCAAACGGCTGAGTACATTGGCGTGCTAATATAACAGAACAAATGGTCAATTTGGATCGAAGTTTATTTTAACTGTTAGTCTCAATCTACACTCAGCAACATTTAAAAGTGCCCCCCAACCTTGCGCCAAGGGTTCATGGGCAGCACGATCGATGGTTTCGCCAATTGGTTTTGGGCCATAGACAAATGAGCAAAAAAAGGCACGAAAGTAAAGACCGATATCTGGTGTCACAGGGAAAAGCGTTACAGTAACGCGTGTACAGGAGTTAACTGGAGGCATCTGGACGCAGGTGACTGATGGCGTACTTTGCGTTGGCCGTCCAGACCACCGGATATGAACCCGATTGAGCACGTGTGGGATTTCCTGAAGCGCACGATTAGTTGCAACAATCTCTATCCCCCCAGAACAGGGTCCAGCTGCGCAATGCGCTTTCAGTCGCGTGGCAACAGCTTCCACAAGACTTTCTGCGGCGCCTTTTTCGGGAATGCCTCGACGAGTAAGCGGTCTGTTGGACGCTCGCGGTTGTTATCTATACCTGTTACTGACTGTGCTTTAGACACGTACACGGCGTGGAAATTGGCATGGACTTGTTTCGCTGTTCATTCTTTGTTGCCTTATTTTGATTGTCTATGGCCCAAACATAGTTAAAAACCTTTCAATCCCTAATCGTTCAGCTAGTGTAGCCTTTTGTGCAGACGTGGACACTTTTCAATGTTGCTGAGTGTAACTAACTACTGTTTACCTATACTGGATAAATTAAGCGTGCAGTTTTGAAACGTACCATTGAAGTTCACCATTGAAGTCGATTGAAACCAAGTCGCAGCCCTGTCCATCTGCTTTGCAGAAGACTTGAAAAATTCTTCTTGTTCAAGCTGTCTCAGGCCTCAGCTCATTCATTTTCGTCCGGCTTTTCTTCCTTCAAAGTCTTCGAGTAAAACAGCTGCTTAGCTCTTCCAGATAACGGCTTGCTGGTTCAGAAATAACCCACTCAGCTCTTCTGTTAATAAGCCGGAGATCAGTTTGGTCAGGCGGATTACTTAGGTTCAACATTTTCTAGACTTGGCAAAACTCTGTATTTTCCCTCCCCGGATTAAAGTGAACAAGTATTTCTCTCTCACTTTCCTCTCATGAACTTTCGTCTATGGCTCAACTCTCTACCCATCAGCGAATCAAAAACAGACGTTGACCTTAGACAGTATTTATTAGAAATGTGCTCGTTGTCTATGGCCCAAACCCACAACTTTATCATATAGGATTTCAACGCTGGATGTCTGATTTCTAATTTGTCTGACAAAAGCTGTACCCAATACCCTTTGACCACAAATACGAGCTACCTCATAATGCAGCACCTGTACGATCAGCAAAATGTACTTTTATTCACCTAGTATCATTTGAGAAGCAACTCAGCAAGCCTATCGAGCTCATTTCTTTAAAGCTGAAAATTTTTGTTGATCTGAGACGAATTATTTTTTAAGACAATGCTGCGAGCGCAGAAACTTGAGAGTCTCTTGAAAGAAACGAATAAGAATGCTAGATTTTTTCCATTTCGCTGAGTTGAAATTCTAATCCAAGTCTTGGCATTTTTTGGTAACCGATTGAAACTGCCAAGAATTGATGAGAGAATTTGATACTCGTGAGATGGCGCATGGTCTTAGATTGTCTGGAATTGCCCGACTGAATCTGGGTTTTTAGTCTGGCAATTGAGTTGCCATACAGTGCTAAACTAATCTCATCAGGTTTCACAGAAAAAACCAAGTTGACCTGATGGAGCGTTTAGACTTTAGAGTCACCCGATTGGCATCCAGTATAAACAAACATTTGAGCGTGTTCTCTAAGAAATCGGACAAAATGGATCTGGATAAACCGGAACAGGACAAACCGGAAATTACAGGTGGACTGTAAACCCACCTTGCCCATCGTCAGGGGAAGGGATTCAAGTGCATCATCCCGCCGTGAGGCAGACCCCCACTGGATGTTGGCGTCAACTGGAGAAGTCAGGTCGTTCACTGCTTCACTGACGGATCGTTCTGCGAGGGCACGGCGAGTTCATATAGCCGTTTTCCACAAGGTTGATGCGATCCTGCAAGAGAGAGCCTCCATCTTGGTGCGACTGTCTCGGTTTTTCAATCCGTAGTCATGAACATTAACCAATGTGCTTAACCAATGTGTCCTCTCTATCAACGAAGCCTGGAGACACCATCTCGGGTATCCACTAAGATTGGACGAGCTGACCACCCCGGACCGGATCCGTGACCTGACTCGTCCGGGGCACTCGGGCCAGATGAAGATCGCAGACGCCATGCTCTCGCGAGCTCTTTTGCTGCTATTGAGGGGTGGGCGCAGCCATAAGGTAACGCCTCACTGTTTCCTTGCTTGATGTTGCGATTGGGCTTCGCGACCTGCGCTCTGCCCCCGTCAGTAGTGAGTAATTGACAGAGAAATTGACAGAGAAATTGACAAGCCGGATCTGGATAAACCGGTTTCCAGATTTGATGATTGCTAATCCAGAAATTTCTACTTTGGAAAGTGAAGAATTCTGTTAATCAACAAATTTTCCACACGATGCATAAGAATAGAGTAACTATAATGATATTCAGAAGTTCAATTCAGAGTACAGCTCAACTCGCAGACTGCTTTATCTTCGATGCAACAATAAAGAAATTGAAAAAAAACTGATTAAGTACGCTACGTATTTCTTGTCAAAGTAAATTTGTTTTTTGCTTTTGAGCTTACGAAACGGCAAACACTGGACGCTGGACATATATGACTCGGCTAGAGAAATATCCTCGAATCTCAGATTTCTTCCTTTCAATCACTCATTGAAATCCGCTTTGATCCGTTGGACTTCCTGCTTGGAGAGCGGCCGCTGCTCCAAGTCTTTCCTGAACCGGGCATTTCTAGGAAAGCGGGGTTTGAGAAACTAATCAGATCGCATCAGGTCAGAAGCTAAGAGTGTGTAATTAAACTTGAGAAAATTGATGCAGAAATTGAATTGTTATAATCGTGGGGGCGGCTCTTTTTTTCTCGCCCTATGTCTTTGCACTTTAACTGAGATCAGGCAGTACGTATTAACACGTTCGCGAAGCTGCGTTGATTTTGCAAGATTAGTGCGGGACAAACTCATCTCAAAGCTGTGAGAAACATCAAATATATTTTTTTCCAACCAAAACGGTTTTACTACAGTCCGAACTCGGTAAAGCATGCGATAAAAATAGGGAACTGGACACAGAGAATGTGATTTATTAGCCGAGCTGTTCTTGAAAATTAGTTTATTGCAAGTTTGTCACAGCATTTAACTCCGAGCTTATATGCTCAATGGGGATCGTCATGCTTATCTGTTATACATCATTTTGCACCTAGTAACATTTAGATCACTTTCAATTTACATTTCAAATCCAAATTATTTTAGGCGCGTTTGTAACGGTCGTTGTTCTCGAAGAACTTCTTGTAACGGTCGTTGTTCTCGAAGAACTTCTTGTAACGGTCGTTGTTCTCAAGAAATTTCTTGAAGCGGTCGTTGTTCTCGAAGAACTTCTTGAAGCGGTCGTTGTTCTCGAAGAACTTCTTGTAACGGTCGTTGTTCTCAAGAAATTTCTTGAAGCGGTCGTTGTTCTCGAAGAACTTCTTGAAGCGGTCGTTGTTCTCGAAGAACTTCTTGTAACGGTCATGCCTGTCTAGAAACTTTTTGAAGCGGTCGTTGGCGCCAAAGAACTTCTTGTAGCGGTCGTTAGCGCCAAAGAACTTCTTGTAGCGGTCGTTGGCTCCAAAGAACTTCTTGTAGCGGTCGTTGGCGCCAAAGAACTTCTTGAAACGGTCGCCGCCGAAGAATCGCTTGTTGTCTTGGTGCTCATGGTGGGGGTGCTCAACAGCATGGGAGTCGCTGGGAGCGGCGTCTGCCATGACGGTAGCTGCCACGGTTAGTAGCAGAAGCCCGGAGGCCAGCAAGCGAATGGATCCGCAGCACGAAACCGGCATCTTTGCTGTAGCAGTCGCAGCTCTCTGCAATGTCTTGAAAAATTTGACGATAATATGTTTTGCAGTCGGTGAGCAGCGGATGAGCTTTAGACGGAGGCGGCAGTTATATAGACGCTATACCACCCCCCCCCCCCTAGTAACGTCCTCATCCCTACGCATGCCATTCTCACATTCCTATTGGCTGCAGGCAGGCGGCGGGCTTTGGTAAATGAAAGGAAATCAAGCTAGCTAACGGAGAGCAAATCCCACCTCCGCAGAATCGGAGCTGCTTCAGGCCTTAATGAATCGTCAGCAGAGCTCGCATCGCATGTTCCGACTCGTAATTAGACAAAATCAACTGGAGACAACTAGTGAATGCTTCGAACAGAAGAAATTGGCTGCTGCAGACGAGCCGAAACAGAATGGAAGCATAGCCTTTTAGGACGCTTTCTGGCTAGCTTGTACTAGCTGGAACATGGCTGACGCTGGCATTGATTACTCATATCTCAACATGGCTCACTATACTTCATACATTTAATGGAATGCATGCAAATGGTGCATGGAGTACAATTTTTGCGCACTGTATCTTATTTCTGATAGCGCACGTTCCGATTCGAACTCATTTCTCTGAACGAGGGTCCAACAAAGCGAGCCTGGTTCGTTCAGTGCGCATCCAATTAGACATAAAATTGGTTTACGCTGTGCAGAAGCCCGCCCTTCATTTGCAATTTAGGGATCAGAAAAAGAAGCGATATCTTTGTACTCTGCGACGATTCATGTCTCCTAGCGCACACTGACAGCCTGCGCTCTACAAATTAACTCTCAGATTTTAGGAAATCAAGGATATCAAATATCAGATTTAAAAATTATGCTAATGTCAAAAATTCGTCAGGAATAGCCCCTTGAAAGGACAATAAACCCCTCACGGAATATTTTCTCCAGTAGAGGGAAGCAAGCAGCAAATAGACATGGGAGTCAGTGCTGCTGCAGATTCGCTCAGCTGGATCATCTGGCCGAGGCACTCAAGGGTGAAATGCTCAGTAACTTCCGAACTCTTATTGTACCTGATTAACTCTTTCGAAAGTTTTATTAATAATTCTGTGAGGCAACCAGGTTTTCCGGTCCATCTATTGTTGCAGGCTCGTATTTTTGCTCACGCAAATCATGCTGGTCCACTTGTCAGGCAAACTCAATTTTGATTGAGACTAAACACACCAGCTGGTTAATTAACATCTTACTCTCTGAAGCCTTGACATTGAGGTGGCCTTGTAGGCCTCACTGATTAGGCTGTAGGAGGTGGACTATTGTTTGTTCGACTCACAAAACAGAAATTTCAGTAAAAATGCGGCAAAGTAATCTGCAAAGCTTTTCAAGAGCGTCTGGAGCTGCACGGAGTCCAGTGCCCGCGATCGGCTCAAGTTGTTGAGCGGCCTGCCGCCGGGAGCCCCGTGAAACTTGATGACCGCAGGAGTAGAACGGCCGGCTGCGCTACCGGATCAAATTCGCCGTACTGCTCGCCACTCTGAATGCACACAGGGCGGTAGGTCGGAAAATTCACTGCTGAATTAAAATGCAAATGAGGCGACGCACTTTCGGATCGACAGAATTGCGCCAGTCTCTTGAGACTGCAGTTTGAGACGAAGGATAAACTCGCTTTTTTGTGTGCCGTCATTGCTGGAAAATCAAGCACGGAAGGACTGACTGCTCGGGGATCGTTTCAAGACACCGCGACCTCGGTCCTCAGGCTTTGTTGGGCTGTTGCGACTGCTTGATCACGGGAGCTTATTTATTAGAAAAATCGCACAGGGAAGGAGAACTGCTCCGTTGAGTAGCTGAGACGAGAGAAGAAAGAAGATGGAGAGTTCACTTAACTCGCCCTAAGGCGGTTTCTCGCAACCGGAGTTAGAAAAGTCGAAGTTTACCAGCTTTTCCATTCCCCTCCCCCGACCAGTCTTCCCTTCTGCGGGAGGCAAGACCAGCTGAAAAAGGCTGTCGAGTCGGTTGTTCTAGAATCAAGTCGAAGGGTTTATATCCTTGAGCAAGCACTCTAATGCTCGAATCGAATGCTGCTACAAGGACGCTGAAGGCGATTCGACGCTGCAGGCTGTCCAGTCGCTCCCCTCTGGGGACTATTAAATAATGCCTGCATCGAGTTCCAGACTCATCTGAGCCCCCTCTCTGCCTCCATCCTCGCCGCACTTCTGCTAGTTAGTTCAGTGACCGCTTGCATTTTAAAATACTGCGTAAGCTCCAACTGGTGACATGACAGGCACGGCACGCATACATCGCGTATAAGATGAGCGCGACAACATTGATGAGCTTCTTCTGAATTGATTTCATCAAACCGTAGCTCATCCTCAAACTATCCTCATCGCGTAGCAGCTTAATATGGTGACGTCAGCATGTTCTGTAGCTCAGTTTGCAACTAATCGTACCGTGTCGAAAAAAGAAAATCCTAATACAAAAAAGCAATTTTTATTGTAAAATATTGTGTCGAAGGCATATCTACAAGGAAATAGTTCGTGTAACTAGCAAGGAAAGGAGTAACATTTTTTTTATAAACTACATGTATGCTAGCAAACTTCGGCTAGCACATTTCGGCTAGCAAACTTCGGCTTGCAGATTTCGGCTAGCACATTTCGTCTAGCAAACTTCGGCTTGCAGATTTCGGCTAGCACATTTCGGCTAGCACATTTCGGCTAGCACATTTCGGCTAGCACATTTCGGCTAGCACATTTCGGCTAGCACATTTCGGCTAGCGGATTTCGGCTAGCAAACTTCGGCTAGCACATTTCGGCTAGCACATTTCGGCTAGCACATTTCGGCTAGCACATTTCGGCTAGCACATTTCGGCTAGCACATTTCGGCTAGCACAATTCGGCTAGCACATTTCGGCTAGCGGATTTCGGCTAGCAAACTTCGGCTAGCACATTTCGGCTAGCACATTTCGGCTAGCACATTTCGGCTAGCACATTTCGGCTAGCACATTTCGGCTAGCGGATTTCGGCTAGCACATTTCGGCTAGCAAACTTCGGCTAGCACATTTCGGCTAGCACATTTCGGCTAGCACATTTCGGCTAGCACATTTCGGCTAGCACATTTCGGCTAGCGGATTTCGGCTAGCAAACTTCGGCTAGCACATTTCGGCTAGCACATTTCGGCTAGCACATTTCGGCTAGCACATTTCGGCTAGCACATTTCGGCTAGCACATTTCGGCTAGCACATTTCGGCTAGCGGATTTCGGCTAGCACATTTCGGCTAGCAAACTTCGGCTAGCACATTTCGGCTAGCACATTTCGGCTAGCACATTTCGGCTAGCACATTTCGGCTAGCGGATTTCGGCTAGCAAACTTCGGCTAGCACATTTCGGCTAGCACATTTCGGCTAGCACATTTCGGCTAGCGGATTTCGGCTAGCAAACTTCGGCTAGCAAACTTCGGCTAGCGGATTTCGGCTAGCAAACTTCGGCTAGCAGATTTTGGCAAGCAAATTTCTCGCTAGCAAACTTCGGCTAGCAGATTTCCTGCTAGCAAATCTCGTACTCCCTTTGACTTTGTACAGTCGCTATTGTCAGTATCCTAGGGAAAATGATGTTTCAAAGCCTCCCTTTAAGCAAGCCATGTCATAAACATAACTCTCCCTTTGATGCTTGGCCTACCAACGACTCTCAATTGATCCTTGGCGTCTCACCAGTTCCTCTGTAGGTCTTAGCATTTACGCAATTCCCCCAAGAGCATCTCGATCATTCGTCTGTCACATTTTGTCTCCAATGTTTGTCAAGTTGAAATTTTTTCACTCAGCATTTTTTGAAAACTAAGAAATTTTTACCCATAAACTGGCAGACTGCAGAGCTCAGAAATTCAGTTCAAGTATCCATCTAGAACTACCCTTCACAGAAGTACTTCAGTGCTTTGGGCCTTGCACACCTGCTGGGGAACACGTGACAAACAATAAAATTTACTTGAATGGCAGGTCACAGGAAATTTTATTAGGAGTCTGAGAGAAGGTGTTAATCCCTACCAGTAGTTGTCAGCTGGCTCGATGCCGAAGTCTTAAAAGTACATTTTGCCTAGCCGACACAATCGATATTGGCAACTTCTGTTTTTCGGCAAAAATAGCGCAAGATTTTAGATGCAATATGGTCACATGATATTGTTATCCAGCCTATATTTGATTCAGTCCATAAAATTAGTAAACTATTTCCCCGCCAAAAATGTAGTTTATTATTTGCTTTGCTTCTTTTTCCATATTTTCACCTACCTGAGCCTTCTTCTTCAAACAGACACGCAAAGCCGACTGTGGTCATGCATGTGTTGAGTCTCCTTTGCCGAGCAAACGGCACTATAGGCCCGGTTCTGTTGCATTCACGGCGACATCCAGGCCTACAAGTCAAGACACGAGCGAAAGTAAAAATTCGGACGCGATTTGGGCCGCTTAATCCTTCCCTTTTACCCCGTCTGAGTCCCCAAAGCTGCTTCAACACGCAGGTTTCAGCCAAAGGAAAATTAATAAGTTTTTCCTGAGCTGTCAGCTTTCCCCATCGCGGCCAGAAAAATTGAAAAGACCCGTTGAACCGTTAAAAATTATTTTATTAAAATTGTCTGTCAGTTTGGCCTGCTAATGCTGAGTTAGATTGGAATTAGCCAAGCAGAGAGGACGAGCACACTAAACCTAGTCAGTTTCATGCTTCCCAAGCCTCACGCGTACGGCCGTACTCAAGAAGGAAACTGTATATTTTGCGGATATTTCAAATAGAAGACAATTCAGCAATAAATGACATCATGATCTGCAGTCATAAAAGCAGGGCCACAGTTAATGTGCGTCTGAGGGCCTGGGTGCAAACGTCAGCCGAGGGCGTGGCCCTGTCATAGGGCGCCTGCAGCATCAGCAGCACCTCTTGCAGGGACCATATGGTGCAGAAAGGCCACCACCTTCCAGTGGTACGTGACCTACTCCATGAGCGGCTCCACGAAACGGTGGAGCCCTGAAAAAAGAAAGAAAAGAGCAGCTACTACAGCGGCTGTGAGGAGAGCGACTCGGCGCAGTGGATGGAGTCGTCTAGCTTGTTTCGCCGACAGCGTGGCGATACAATGCCCCCCCCCCCCTGGTGACTGGTGACTTTGATCGCCCCAAAATACTTGATAAAACCCTTTATGCCTCTATACAAGAACATAAAAGTATGGTTAGATTACATATGTACGTGTATTAATAGCATCAATGGTTTAATATCATGCAGGGCGAGTTTCGGTTAGCAGAGTCATTGTCACTATAACGTATGCCTATAAATTGCAACAAAGAAATAAGAGCTGCGTTTAGCTAATCAATATTGCCGCGGATGCTTTTTCAATCTATTTAGGATCCATCTCTCGCGGCACACTTTATCCTGGCCATTCCAACCATGAAAGTTTGGTGTGCATGCGATTCTTGAAACACATGAGGAGCAGGGCAAGCACTGACAAGCCCCAGGGCAAGTAAAAGTACACACCCAGCTAACCAAGTTCATTGTTCTATCAAAAATTTTTAAATCAATTTTCAACTGTTTGTTAGAAAGTGAATTAGCCAAAACAACTTGTAGAACTTGTTGAGATGGAAGAAGCATTCGATAGTCAAAGTGCCTGCAAACTCAATTAGAAAACTGCTTTTTCTATCAGAAGGCTCTCTGATCCTGTGCATGCATATACTCATAAGCATGCAATGTGTGCAACGACAAGTTTTTCTAAATCCTTACCAGCTATCAGATCCTCTTGTTGGGCCTCTCATCTCCTAGTAACTGTCATACGATAATTCGATCAATATTTCTCTTGCATGCAGAAAATAAGAATAAAAACTACGCATTGTGAAATTTTCAAAAAGCGACCTTTTTGGAGATTAGGCGGCCTTTTTAGTTAAAGAGCATGCATTTTTCTACCGAAAACATATCCGTCAGAGCGTCTCCTAGCTGAAATTCATTTTACAATATGCCTCTTAGAGGCGAACATGTTTAATTACTGTTGGAGACTAGTCCATTGTCCGTGGAGAACCATGCATTTACAGCAGAGACTGCATGTTCACACAAGCGTGACATCAAGTCGGCCTGTACAATCGGCCTGCATATGATGCTTAAATTAAATAGGGATTGGGATGCCATGTAGACAACCCAGGCGCACTAGTTACTTTTTACTGTGCATGTGTAGGAGTAGGTTTAAGGATGTTTTTACGTGGATGGGATCAGCCGCTGCAACCCTAGCCCATGTTTTTTTTACATTACAAAAGCCGACGGCCATAACCAAGGAAGAATTGAAGTTGCTCTTGTCGAAAAAATCAGGAACCTGGTGTTATTATACATGTCTAATGTATAATTAGAGTTTAATAAAGGGCCATGAGCCCAAAGGGCTGTGACACATCCAAACACAGAGTTTTGATTTTGAAACTATTTTTGTTGTGTTGGCTAGCTATTTCAACCCCGCTTGAATTGCATGACTCTGCAGCCTTTTCCGAGTCTCCTCTCCTTGGGTAGGAGTTACGATCGGGGTGACCTGGCCCATCATTAACTTTCCGGCCGATACTTTGATGTTTTTCTATAAAAAATTAATGCGACCAATTAATTGATCGATGTACTGCGCATAATTTCCTCGTAAATACATATTTCTCGTTTTAATTCCAGCATCCTGTCGGAAAGTGAAAATCACTCGAGAGAAAGAAATGGCGGGATAGGTCAGCTGGAGCTAGATATGTAGCCGGAAGTAAAGTTCCAGATTTAGCCAACTGGTCCGATCCTAGTGGTCCTTGGTTGCATGTCTATTGCAGTCCGTTTGCTCCTATCCTCCAGAGCCTTACTTCAGGCTCTATTCCGAAGTTGGCATCCTTTTTTCCAAATTAGAAATTCATTGCGTACCGAAAGGTACTTTGTGACTGAATGGCAAGCTGCCAGAAGATCTCGGCTTTTATTTCTATAAAACAAAGAATAAGATGGCTTAAATATTTATTCGACAGCTATATATTTTTGAAAACCAATTGTGATTTATTTTAAATAGTACTGCGGATAATTCTAAGCAATAGCTTCAGAATATTGCATTTCTTTTCAAAGAAAGTCGCATGGCAAATTTTTTAAACAAGCTAACTGTATATTTAAAATTTAATTGTATAATTAAAAAAACTCGGATTGATTGATTCATTGATTGATTGATTGTCAACCTTTTGATGACTTGTCAGATTTTCAGTTAATCGTAAATGGTAGTAATACATTAATAATAGATTGTTCCCTTATCATCACTGTATCGTCAAACTAGTCAGTTGAGATAAAGTTTGAGACTCGAGACTGAAAAAAAGGCTAAGCCCAAGTGGACTTCTTCAAGTTTAGGTCGATAAAATTATCCCGATTTTCCCTTTTTCTGAAACTATTGCCAGACACTTAAATCGGAAATGCTGAGCATTATCCAAAACCATATACAAACAAAATTATGATCCTATCAAGATTCAAAACTGTAACTAATTTATCAATATCAACCTAAAATTGAGAAGAAGTCTAACCAAATATAGCTATAGGCCTGATATTAGATCAGAACATATTTGAACTGATTGTCTTGGTGCAGCCATTCTAGTTTGCTTTAGCCTATATTGTATATTAGCATTATGTAATAGCCAAAGCCAGTCTTTCTTTAAGAACTATTCCCTAATTCTTTAATGTATGTTATGACTCCGTTGAATTAGTTATATTTGTATTCTTTGTTCTTTATCAATTAGCTAAAATCAAAATTTAAAATCACACTTTGAATATATTTTTGACCCTTAGTGTCTTTTATAATTATATGATAGGGCCTAGCAACAAATTAAAAGTGAAAAAATTATGATTATCATAGGACTGGCTGACCTAAATTTAAATCTCACTAGGGCCTATTGCTACTAAGTTGTCAGTGTTCTTTTCATTTTATCTCTGTTAAATGCTTTTAAAAATTGTAGTAAGGGCTATATTCTAGAATCTAGATCATATAGTATAGGCTATGCCTAAAAATTTGGGCATGCATTGGCTATACATGCCAAAAGTAGATGTGCACAGTTGGTGTGTATCACTCCTAAGAAAAGTGTGCGTGTATACCTGGCATGCACTTTATAGAGTCACATGGAAGAGTTATTGTGAAGTAAAAAAGATGAAAAAAGTTCATTCTTAAGTGTAAATTTCAAGCTTTCTGGGTTTTGTAAGCTTGTAATAAAGCATTTAAACAAATCTTTGTGTGCATTTATTTTCTACTATACAAAGTACAGCTGAAAAAGCAGAAAAAGTAACCAAAATACTTGCCAAAAAAGGTTCATTATGCAATTCAAAAAGGTTTTTTATCAACACAACATAAAAAAGGTCATTTATTGTCACAACACTGGCATAGTTTTGAGAATGGGCATGCACTCAATTTTTTTGCATGCATTTGTATAATTATTCAATTTTTTGGGTGGTGCACCCAGCATGATCTAGAATATAGAGTAGGGGTAAATTATTTTAAATCTCAATCACTATTACAAACTTACAATAAGGCTGTTTATTCTAAGCTTTATTTACTACTATCATCAAAGGGATCCTAGTCATTTTGTCAATTGCCATTTTGTCAACTAGACACATTGTCAACCTGTTTTCTATATTGGTCGTTTTGTCAACCAACCAATAGGATACTTTCAAAGCTTGGTTATTTCATCAACTGTTCAATAGGACAATGTCAACTTTTGGTCACCTCGTCAAGTGCCAATAATACATGCCCCACATGAAACTTTTTTCCCTTCTGACTTGTATTCTTAGTATCTTAGACATAGTATCTCTAAAACTACGTGTTGTTTAAGTCTCTAAAACCACTGTATTCAGTTGCATGTTTATTCAATGCAGCCCTCCTTTCTCATTCTGGGCTTGGGACCAGACAATGGTGGAGTTACTGCCACAAAGATGCAGTTTGTATAGTAAAAAAGGAAAAATGCTTTGCACAAAATCACAAAGATCACAAAGGCCACCACAAAGGTCACAATCAAATATAAAGCTGAAGATATGTGCAAAATATACAGTATACTTCTACACTGTATACACTTATACTATATACACTTCAAATAAACAATAGTCACAATTTTAATTAATTAGTCATATTAAAACATACTAGTCCTGCTGCTACTGCTGCTGCTGCGTGTGTGTGTGTGTGTGTGTGTGTGTGTGTGTGTGTGTGTATGTGCTATACCAGATGTAATTCTGTGCACTTCCATCTCTCTTTCACCCAGTGCTAGAACCTCATGGCCGCTCCAGGCTTACACCAGAGGTCTAATAGGCCTTCAAGGTCGAGCTCTACTCTCTTGCTCCTGGTGGCATGGCACTCCAATAGGTGACTGCTACTTTCTTCCTCTTCGTTGCATAGCCTGCAGCGGGCATTGTTCTGCTTTCCAATCCTCATCCGATACTGATTTAGTTCTAATGAGTGGCCGGCTCGAAATCTCCTGAAGCTGACAGCTTCGCTGCGGCTGCTGCTTTCTTCCTTCCACTGCTCCCTTAGTCCCTTGCTATATGTCTCTCCGCTGCAGTGGTGCCTCCACTTCCACTCTCTAGTGATATTCCGCATCACGGTCTGTTTCACCGGGTTGGCAAGCATGCCTGCCGGTTCTAGCACCCCATCCACCACCTCCTTGGCCACTGTGTCCATCTCCTTGTTGCCAGCCAAGCCACAGTGGGCCGGCACTAGCACAGCAAGATCACAGTGCCCATCTCACTGGCCATCTGCAGATTGCTGATGATACTGTCCACTATCGGGTTGGCCTTGCCGTTTTCTATAAGTTGGAAGCTACTCTTATTGTCTGTGGCGACACAGATGGTCTTGCTCTCACCCTGGTCTCGGATCCAGACAGACGTGGCCAATAGCGCTCTCAACTCAGCTTGGAGCAAGCTGCAGGACTTGCCAGCATTAACTTTGATGTTAGTTGTAGTGCTCCAGCCTACCAAGCTTCTGGTAGTCACAATGGCCCCGCCCCCACCTTTGCCAACTTCGCTGATGGATCCATCCGTGTAGATGATGACATCAGCCTCTGCCACCTTCTCATCTAAGATATCTCCCGCAAGCTCCTTATTCTCCGCCGCAGTGCCTTTGCGGTACCCTTCCAAGCTGATCTCAAAGCCTCTTTTTGTCCATGGGGGCGATCTGCACCACAGCCCATCTTCTTCCACCATCACATCCAGCATTCCATTCATGCTGCTGCTGTTGTTGTTGTTGTTGTTGTTGTTGTTGTTGTTGCCAGATCAAGCTGTGCCTATGCCATTCCTCTTCCACCACTTCCAGAAGGTGTGCGCCGCTTTCTCCTCCGTCTACCAGTCACCAAGAGTCTAGATGCCCAACTCCTGTCTTTTCTAGAAGGTGGCCAAGTGGTCACTGACATGCTCGTTGCTTTCCTCTTCAAGCCCACAGCCTCTGCAGATGCCATCCATTTCTTTGCCAAGGCTTTTCCTGTAGCTTGCTAGTTTGAGTGAGTGGCTAGTTCTAGCTCTCCTGAAGCTGGTGGCATCTCCTCTGCTTTCAAAGGTGGTCTTCTTAATGGTTGTTTGGTTGCCACTGTAGGTCCTTTCACAGCGTGGGTGTGCCCATCTAGCTTTTTTAGCTTTCTCAGCTTCTGCCACCTTGATCGCCTGACGCACAGCGCTCTTGCCCACCCTTGCCTCTTGCTGGTCCTCCTCGCAGGCTGCCGCAGCCACCTTGTCTGCTGTTGTCGCTGTCTGTATGCAAACTAGGGAATGTGGCCAAGGTGCAAGCATTGGAGCAGGAATGCATGGATTGACAACTCACCAATGCAATACTGTGCCCAGTATTGCTCCACACTCATCTGCAGATGCTCGTACTGTGCTCTGTGCTGGCACTCCTGAGCACCCTAGTGCACTAGTGTGGCATGCACTGGCACAAGCTTGGCCTCCATGTGCAGCAGGTGCAGGAGTGGGTAGAGTATCAACTGCACTCTCTTGGCCTGCTGCTTGAGTCTCTGGTGCCAGCCCTTGACCTTGTTGTTGGTATACATATTGATTGGCAGTACACACTGACTTTGTGGACTCCGTTGACCAGGTTTAACAGCCAGGTTGCGCTCATGTACTCAGCCAGGTCTAGCAGGAGCGCCGCGTGCCAGTGCAAACTGGAGGTCAACTGGAGGCTGCGGGTGCCCAACCTCACAAGACCAATTGGCGATGCGCACCAGCTGATTGATTGGGCTAATGTTCCCGGTCTCTAGCAACTTTGCCTCCACGATTGCTGCAGCCAATCTAAAGCAGTGCTGCTTTGCATCCTCCTTGATCTCGGCAACCAATTGGAGCTTCATTCCCTCACGCACTTGTGGTTTGCAGATGTGAGCCGCTTGGCTACTTCAAACGTTGCCCTGACTGTCTTCAATGGCAGAAGCCGGGCACTTCAACCTAGAATTGCGTTGGGTGTAGCACCAATAGTGACCATTATTCTTTTTGACATTCTGCCCCAATACATATTCTCAAGCTTTAATGCATTGAATAAGTGACGGCTTTTGCTTCTTGGTGCCCTTGCAAACGATGACAAATTCCTCTAGATCACTGGGCCTCATTGATTTTTGTGGTGAATTCAGAAGTAGTGAAAGAAAATGGAAAGTGTGAATGATTCTTGCCTTTATAGCAGCATGCTTGCTGCATATGTATACAAATTAATAGAGAATATTCTGGAAAGTCTAGAAGTTTCTGGAATAGTACCCGATAATAACAAAAAAGTAGTAAGCCAATATGATCTGCATTAGTTGATGTACATGTTATGACATTTGCAAACTGTAGCTAGCCAGTTGACAAAGTAACTAATATTCTCAGGCCCTTTTGTCAACTGACTAATGAACCAATCTAAAACCTTGGTCATTTTGTCAACTGCAAGTGAGACCACCTTAAAATGTTGGTCAATTTGTCAACCAATTTGACAAACTGGCAGTTGACAAAATGACTAGCACCCCATCAAAGTTGTCATAGGAATCTTCTTTCCTTTATTTATTTATCTTGGCTAAGGGCTATTGCCTCTAACATATTCAAGATATCCTGTTGTTTACCTTATAGGGCTTATTTATTTAGGTAAGATTAGGCTCAAACCTATTAATACATAGACTACCTCCTATGCAATGCTGGGATACTTAATATTGCCAATGGGACAGGCTTTATCTACTCTCAAGCTCATACATGCGCAACCTCCTTGGTTTATACTGGCTATGCAACTTACTTTTTGACCAAAAATATGACTTATTTGTAAAAGAAACCCTAAAGCAAAAATTAACCTAATTTTGGATAAACAGGAAAAGCAACTATGACTGTCTTATTAAGATTAAATGCTTTGTAATCTAGTTAGTACTATGTCTGTATTCTTTTGGGTAGGCATTTTTGCAACTTACCCTTGGTCTACTACAATTTAAGTTAAAAAGCAACATTTAAAAAAATATAAGGTCGGCCATAATTTTTATATATGTTAGGCCTGGTAGAATCACCTTAGAAATAACAGATTTCATTAGATAAGCATGGATATAACAAATAAAGAATTTAGCAAGTAGAGCTTTATCCTACACTGCTTGAATAGAAAAGTAGAAGAAATTGTCAGAGCATTCTTAGAGATTTGAAAGCATCTAATATTGCTTTATGAGACACAGGTGTTCTCAACTTATATATTATGCTTTTTGCATTTGTCTATATTCATACATGCGCAACTGCTGGCCGACCTGGCCGATCCGGCCACCGTAAATCGTGGCTGACCAGGGGTAAGTCGCAAAATTGAGTCAACCAAAAACCGAAAAACACAAGAACCAAGAAAGGCAAGAGGAAAGCGAAAGAAAGAGCAGTTCAGGGAAAATGGTGAAGCAAAAGAAAAACAATTCGCAAAAGAAGCAAGCTAAGTTGTAAAAATAATCAGGTAAGTCGCAAAAAGGATTAGGTAAGTCGCAAAAGAAGCAAACTAAGTCGCAAAAAGGATCAGGTAAGTCGCAAAAAGGATCAGGTAAGTCGAAAAAAGGATCAGGTAAGTCGCAAAAAGGATCAGGTAAGTCGCAAAAAGGATTAGGTAAGTCGCAAAAAGGATCAGGTAAGTCGCAAAAGGGTTAGGTAAGTCGCAAAAAGGATTAGGTAAGTCGCAAAAAGGATTAGGTAAGTCGCAAAAGGGTTAGGTAAGTTGCAAAAAGGATTAAGTAAGTTGCAAAAAGGATTAGGTAAGTCGCAAAAAGGATTAGGTAAGTCGCAAAAGGATTAGGTAAGTCGCAAAAAGGATTAGGTAAGTCGCAAAAAGGATTAGGTAAGTCGCAAAAGGATTAGGTAAGTCGCAAAAAGGATTAGGTAAGTCGCAAAAAGGATTAAGTAAGTCGCAAAAAGGATTAGGTAAGTCGCAAAAGGGTTAGGTAAGTCGCAAAAAGGATTAGGTAAGTCGCAAAAAGGATTAGGTAAGTCGCAAAAGGATTAGGTAAGTCGCAAAAGGATTAGGTAAGTCGCAAAAGGATTAGGTAAGTCGCAAAAAGGATTAGGTAAGTCGCAAAAGGGTTAGGTAAGTCGCAAAAAGGATTAGGTAAGTCGCAAAAAGGATTAGGTAAGTCGCAAAAGGATTAGGTAAGTCGCAAAAGGATTAGGTAAGTCGCAAAAAGGATTAGGTAAGTCGCAAAAAGGATTAGGTAAGTCGCAAAAGGGTTAGGTAAGTCGCAAAAGGATTAGGTAAGTCGCAAAAAGGATTAAGTAAGTCGCAAAAAGGATTAGGTAAGTCGCAAAAGGGTTAGGTAAGTCGCAAAAAGGATTAGGTAAGTCGCAAAAAGGATTAGGTAAGTCGCAAAAGGATTAGGTAAGTCGCAAAAAGGATTAGGTAAGTCGCAAAAAGGATTAGGTAAGTCGCAAAAGGATTAGGTAAGTCGCAAAAAGGATTAGGTAAGTCGCAAAAGGGTTAGGTAAGTCGCAAAAAGGATTAGGTAAGTCGCAAAAAGGATTAGGTAAGTCGCAAAAGGATTAGGTAAGTCGCAAAAGGGTTAGGTAAGTCGCAAAAGGATTAGGTAAGTCGCAAAAAGGATTAAGTAAGTCGCAAAAAGGATTAGGTAAGTCGCAAAAGGGTTAGGTAAGTCGCAAAAAGGATTAGGTAAGTCGCAAAAGGATTAGGTAAGTCGCAAAAAGGATTAGGTAAGTCGCAAAAGGATTAGGTAAGTCGCAAAAAGGATTAGGTAAGTCGCAAAAAGAAGCAACTAAGTCGCAATAAGAGGGAAGTAAGTCACAATCAGAGGCAATCAGGGGGTAGTAGGTGCAAGTGTGGCAGGAGAGCAAAAACAGAATAGAAGCCTTCAACCACAGACAAGATCTTTGAAATCAGAAGCCCGCGTCAACAGTTTCCCATTGATTTCTTAAACTCTGGAGCAGGGGTCGGCAAACTCCGGCTCGCGAAGCCCCTCTATCTGGCCCTCGCCCCTCGGGTTCTTTGAAACTTCCTAACTAGCAAGGTTGGTGTCTCTTTAACTCTCATCTCTCTCTTCTTCTCTACCTTGCCTCCCCTCTTCTCTCTCTCCCCCTTTTCCCTCTTCTCTCTCCTCTCATTTTTACTCTCCTCTCTTCTCCCCCTTTCTCTACCCTTTCTCCTCAATGCCCTCTTCTCTCCTCTTATCTTCAGCAAAAATATGTGCATATTTTCTTACTTCAAAGTAGAGGGAATAGAAGATTAGAGATAAGCAAACAGAGGAGAGGCGAGCGTTCCCGTTGAATTTTTAGTTTTTAAAGTAGGCATGAAAGGTGAAGAGTTTTACACCGTCTGCCTCACTTTCGCCTCTCTTATGCCTATTTTGTGCCACTTGTGCACCGCGTGTTCACCTGAGTGCCTCTGCAGGGTCAGAAGGTGAATATAAGGCACGAAATAGGTGGTAGGGGCACAGGTGTCATAGGGGAGTTTGGTGTATTAAAGGTGCACAGTGTGCATTGGAGGCACAAAAGGTGAACAAAGTAGGAATTGGGGGCATTGGTGGAGTGAAAGGTGAAAAAGGTGCGCTGTGGTGGAGGTGCATAAAAAGTGTACAGTGTGCACTGGAGGCACGAAAGGTGAACAAACGGTGCACAGTGGGCACTTTAGGTGTAGAGGCAATGCAAGGGGCGTTCCAACTTGCGAAAGTTCTTTGCTACTTTTTCTTATTATTCTTTAAACAGATTCAAAGCTTTTCATCACTTTTCGGAACTTTTCCTGAGTATTTGAAAGTTATTAAAACTTATCAGTACAGGAAATGCTTACTTTTGTGGTTAGTCAGGATCAGGAAGGGGATAGCAGCAATTAGTATAGGTGTAAATAAAGCTTTTCTATGTTCGATCTGTGCGTGCAATGTACGAGTATGTAACTCTCAGTTAATTTTTTGTTACTGATTATTAATGCGTTAATTCGTGCATAGGCATGAAAGGTGAGCGAGGTGCACAGAAGAGGCACTTTGGGGTCTATTTCGAGCGTGTTTTGGAAATGCACCTGTATACATATTTACGCTGCAACATGTACACCTTATGCACCTCTAATTCACCTTTTGTGCACTTTCTGCGCCCCTTCAGCACCTTTACTGCCCCTACCGCCGCAGCCAATCAAAATTGAGAATTCACCTACTGCCTGACCACTTCACCGATTTTACACCTTTCATGCCTCTTTTCAAAAATATTGGTGACATTTAGGCATAAAAGGTGCACTCAGGTGCATTTCCAAAACACACACGTAATAGGCCACCAAAGTGCCTCTTTTGTGCACCTCGCTCACCTTTTGTGCCTCTGCAGGTGCATAACTTTTCCAACGGGGTTGCGATGGGAGAAAAGATAGAAGAGGAGAGGAAAGCTGAGGGAGGAAAAAGAGATGAGAGAGAAGAGGAGATTAGAGGAAAGAGGAAAGAAAAGATGATGGATGAGATCAGAAGAGAGGAAAGAGGAAAGAGGAGAGAGTAGATGAGAGAAGAGAGGATAAAGAGGAGATGAGAGGAGAGTGAAGAGAGGAGAGATGAGAGAGTAGAGAAGAGAGGAGAGATAAGATGAGAGAGTAGAGTGGAGAGAGACGAGAGGGAAGATAAGATGAGAGAGTAGAGTGGAATGGAGAGAGACGAGAAGAGAGATAAGAATGTAGAGAGGAGACAGAAGAGATAGGAGAGGAGAGGAAAGAGAGGAGAGAGGAGAGGAAAGAGAGAAGGGATAAGGGATGAGAGAGAAAAGAAAAAGAGGATGAGAAGATTGAGGAATGGAGAGAATTTGCAAAGGCCTCAAATCTTAGTTTAACATGCATTACTCCCATCTTTGCCTTTTTCCTAACTGTTAACAAGTTTTTGTTTGAGCATGACTTCAAATTTAGAATCTATGCAAAAATAGTTCCGGGAATTAGAATTCAGTGGTTTAAAAATCTGTGGGTTTTCACAGCTTGTATCTCTACTGGATTCGTATTCTGCATCTGATGAGCCATCTGAATCAGGGCTCTCATCTTCCATGCCAAATCGTCTAGCAAATCGTTCTTGAGCTATAGGTCACACTGTATTCACTTCACTTACTTCTGGACATTCATGAATCATGACTTTTGTAGTATGCTCACTACACTGTACTGACAATTTACTAATTGCTTCATGCCGCCACTAGATGACATACTGATTAGCTGTTATAAAAACGCGAAATCTGCACGCAGCACTAATTAGCTGGCGAGGCATTTAGCTTTAAAAATATGGTTATAGTTACTCCTGCCGTTTACCTAAAGTTTTTGCTTGGCTCTTTCATAGGTAAGTCGCATTTTTTATCGAAAACTAAGTCGCACGGCCAGCGTAATTTCAGAAGTTGCGCATGTATGTCTATATTGATTTATTTCATTAAAATCAAAGAGGTAGTTCTGATTGCTTTCTAAATGTATTCCCCAAATAGCTTTGTCTAATTTTTTTCTTAATAGAATCTTTTGTGCTTATGCTTGTCATGTGCACCCCTTACTATTTTTTGTGTGTGATTTATTGGTTTTGCAATTTGTAATTGCCTACTGCCTTGAGCATGGGGTCACCTGGCTGAATCAGCTGGGTCAGCCATCTGTCATGTATCTATATAGACAATAGCAGGTCTCTCGAATCTGACTAACAACCTTAGCCCCAAGTAGTACTTTCTTAGTTCCCAATAAGTTGAGTCCCATTCAGATTCTAATCACTCATTCTCATGTGCAGACCTCTCACAGAGGGAATGCTTAGGGTGTGTATGTACTAAATATTCTTTTGATATTCGTTTCTTAAAAGTTTGCAAAGAACAACTTTTTATTGTTTAGCATGTACTCGGGCACTTTACTATACCTTGAGGGGTTGGCCCTGAAGGGCGTAAACTTCACGAGCAGAGCCAAGCCGAGATTCCGATTTAGCCCCCTAATTTATGACTGCACTTAGAATCGAGCCTGGGCTGCTGGCGCATCAAAGTGCCGCGCTGGACCTCCCTACAGCCTCCCATCGAATAGTTGGACAAGATGTTCTTAGATATTCATGTCAAAAGTTGTTTTATAAAAATGAAAAGTACAAACAGTTCCTAGTTTTGTTGGAATAACTAGACCGTAGTCTATGCCATGCATCAATTTATTGCATGCGATTCTGCATGCAGCAGAGGCGGCCGCAATGGACAGGACAGTCATTGTATTGCGCAACCCGGACGATCCAGGCTATGGCATATCGATCAGCTTTGCCACAGACCAGTGTAAGCTGATATCGCTGCAAAGTTTTTGCTTTCATGCGAATTTACTAAATCTGTTTCAAGTTGTGCCTTCTGCGAACACAGTACTTGGGGTCCGGAAGGCGATAAGAATTTTGCAGACAATAAATAATTTATTAGTAAATCTGCGCAGTTCTGCCGATATGCCGACAAAATCCACACTGTTTTGTTCAGCAGAATATTCGGTAACACTTGCTTATTTTTAGGGGACGCTGATTGCGCATTTGCATCAGATAGTGTATTGTGTCTGGCTTATTTCACATACTAAATAGGGAATGTTCGCAGAATGTCTGCTGATTGAGTGTCTGGCTTATTTCACATACTAAATAGGGAATGTTCGCAGAATGTCTGCTGATTGAGTGTCTGGCTTATTTCACATACTAAATAGGGAATGTTCGCAGAATGTCTGCTGATTGAGTGTCTGGCTTATTTTACATGCTAAATAGGGAATGTTCGCAGAATGTCTGCTGATTGAGTGTCTGGCTTATATTTTACATACTAAATAGAGAATGTTCGCAGAATGTCTGCTGATTGAGTGTCTGGCTTATTTCACATACTAAATAGGGAATGTTCGCAGAATGTATGGGGCTGATTGAGTGTCTGGCTTATTTCACATACTAAATAGGGAATGTTCGCAGAATGTCTGCTGATTGAGTGTCTGGCTTATTTCACATACTAAATAGGGAATGTTCGCAGAATGTCTGCTGATTGAGTGTCTGGCTTATTTCACATACTAAATAGGGAATGTTCGCAGAATGTATGGGGCTGATTGAGTGTCTGGCTTATTTCACATACTAAATAGGGAATGTTCGCAGAATGTCTGCTGATTGAGTGTCTGGCTTATTTCACATACTAAATAGGGAATGTTCGCAGAATGTCTGCTGATTGAGTGTCTGGCTTATTTCACATACTAAATAGGGAATGTTCGCAGAATGTATGGGGCTGATTGAGTGTCTGGCTTATTTCACATACTAAATAGGGAATGTTCGCAGAATGTCTGCTGATTGAGTGTCTGGCATATATTTTACATGCTAAAATGTGTGGGTATTTTTGTGTTTGGTGTCTATACTTGTAGAGTTATTACACTCCATCTGGTCGCTATAAGTAGTGTCAAAGGCATTTTCTGCTGTCGAATTTCTACTGTAAAAGTCTCAATAGTGCAGAACTTTGCATTCAAATCCAAACCCTCGGTCTCTCTTCCCGACTGTCCCGGACAGCTCGCAACGCGGTCGTCCCTGTCACCGAGGTCGCTCCTGGAGGTCCGTCCGCCCGCGCCGGGCTCCGCCGCGGTGACCGAATCTCCGCCATCAACGGCACCCCGCTGAGCCGCTTCAGCGAGGAGGCGCTGCGCAATCTGCTGGAGAATCGGTGAGCTCTTAATGCGTGCAATGCAACTAACAATGTATGACTTCTTAGTTAAGCTGAGTTGGCCGAGGTTAGTGCGCAACCAGCTAGGCTGCTTTGCCATCATCCTTTGAAACAGTCACTGGGAGAGTTGCGACCATCCCACAGTCTCAAGAGCTTAATTATGCTAATTTTAATAATTTTGGCTTCAAGTCTATGTAATGGCTTTTGACTCAGAAAATATGCAGCTTTTCTGGATGAGATTCTTGCAAAATGGAATTATATTCTTAGAAAATGTAATTCGATTCCAGGAAAATTGGATTTAGTTCCTGGAAAATGAGAATCGGTTCATGAAAAATGGGACTTATTTTCTCTAAAATTGGATTCAATTCCTGAAAAGTCTAATTCAATTCCTGAAAAGTAAGATATTATTCCTAAAAAATCGGATTCAATTCCTGGAAAGTAGGATTTGATTCCTGTAAATCGGATTCAATTCCTGGAAAATCAGATTTAACTCGTGGAAAATCGGATTCAATTCCTAGAAAATTGGATTCAATTCCTGGAAAATCGGATACTATACCTAGAAAATCGGATTCAATTCCTGGAAAGTAGGGTTTAATTCCTGGAAAGTAGGATTTGACTCCTGGAAAATCGGATTTAATTCCTGGAAAATCAGATTTAACTCCTGGAAAATCGGATTAAATTCCTGGAAAATCGGATATTATTCCTAGAAAATCGGATTCAATTCCTGGAAAGTAGGATTCAATTCCTGGAAAGTAGGATTTAATTCCTGGAAAGTAGGATTTGATTCCTGGAAAATCGGTTTCAATTCCTGGAAAATCGGATTCAATTCCTAGATAGTGTGATTTGATTCCTGGAAAATCGGATTCAATTCCTGGAAAATCAGATTCA
>NIVC01000055.1:71165-98665 GCA_002269645.1 Macrostomum lignano
GTCTAGTCAATAGCACGGATGCAGGAATAGAGTGGATTGCTAGTCTAGTCAATAGCACGGATGCAGGAATAGAGTGGATTGCTAATCTAGTCAATAGCACGGATGCAGGAATAGAGTGGATTGCTAATCTAGTCAATAGCGCGGATGCAGGAATAGAGTGGATTGCTAGTCTAGTCAACATCACGGATGTAGGAATAGAGTGGATTGCTAGTCTAGTCAACATCAAGGATGCAGGAATAGAGTGGATTGCTAGTCTAGTCAATAGCACGGATGCAGGAATAGAGTGGATTGCTAGTCTTGTCAACATCACGGATGCAGGAATAGAGTGGATTGCTAGTCTAGTCAACATCAAGGATGCAGGAATAGAGTGGATTGCTAGTCTAGTTCACCGTTGCCCTCGCAGCCGCGTGAATCGGATCGCCCTGACGGTGCTGTCATTGGCGTCGCCTACTGTTGCAAAAGCAGAAGACGCCAGCGCGGTGGAAGACCGAGCAGAGCTGTTCCCCAGCGACGAAGAGGAAGCCTTTGCCACAATGGACTCGCCCCTGAGTCAATCCTGCGATGGCGCCGACGGGCCGCGGGTCACCCGTCGAGAGAAACGACGCTGCACGCCGGAGCGCGGTCTGTCCTCGCCTTCGTCGTTGACGTCCGCCGCCGCTGCCGGGCCGACCTCCCCGCGGGTGCACCTGAGGCGCGGCTATCCCCGGTCGCCTCAGCAGCTGGAGCAGCTGGCGCCGCCCTGGTCGCCCCGGTCTGTGCAGTCCTCGCCAGCGAAGTCCCAGCTGGCCTCGCCGTCCGCCTCCTCCGTGTTTGGCCGGCTGAGCGGCGAGGACTCGTCCCTTTCGATGTCGCCGTCGCCGCAGACGCCGTTGGTTGGCATGCGGCAGCGAGCGGCTACCGGCTCGGCCATCGGGTCGGCCTCCCCCGTGCCTGTGTTTCTGTTCTCCACCGTTCCTGGTGAGCGTTGCGTGTTGACTCCCTCCTAAGCCATTCCTAATCATAGCTTTCTGGTTAAGGGTAGGGCATTGAAGCTTAATTTATGGGTTGTGGAGGCGTTACTCCACAGTAAGTTTTTGTGCTGCTCCTCATAGTACGCTGTGCTTTTTCAAGAAGTGGAAGGCGAAAACAAAGGCTCTCAGGGATGCGATTGAGGGTGAGATAGGGGATGACAATGATAGAGTAGACTAGGGATGACTAGAGATAGACAGGATTAGGGGTGAGAGTGACAGGATTAGGGATGAGATTGACAGGATTAGGGATGAGAGTGACAGGATTAGGGAAGAGATTGACAGGATTAGGGATGAGATTGACAGGATTAGGGATGAGATTGACAGGATTAGGGATGAGAGTGACAGGATTAGGGATGAGATTGACAGGATTAGGGGTGAGGTTGACAGGATTAGGGATGAGATTGACAGGATTACAGATGAGGGAGAGATTAGAGAGGATTACAGATGAGGGTGAGATATAGAGGATTACAGACGAGTATGAGATAAAGAGGATTACAGATGAGGGAGAGATTAGAGAGGATTACAGATGAGGGTGAGATATAGAGGATTACAGACGAGTATGAGATAAAGAGGATTACAGATGAGGGAGAGATTAGAGAGGATTACAGATGAGGGTGAGATAAAAAAGGATTACAGATGAGGGTGAGATAGAGAGGATTACAGACGAGGGAGAGATAGCGTCTGTAATCCCCTTTATCTCATAATCGACCACCAGTATTATTGGTAGAGGCTTAGGCCAGGGCATGGAGTGGGAGCTGGGTAGGGACTAATGCATTACCGTAGTCCGCATGAACGCTCACTGCAATGCAATACTTTTTGATAGGCAAACAATAACACACTTCATCACTTCCCGTCTGCTTCGGTCTCCCTTCGCTCATGTCAGCGGGATTTGCTTTTTTCACATTTGCATAGCTGTAAATTTGCCTGCATTGCTACGGAGGAGCCTCCGCCCGCGGCCTAAGCTGCTGGGATTTGCACGGATTCCCTTCACGGGTGTGCGGCCAGGGCCCGGGGAGTCTGTTTACATCCTGCCTGACTGCCGATTTCGGAATTATTCACGAGTTCCCACGGCTGGGCGGGTGGGTAGGTAGGGATGCGGACCTGCCGCTCTGTCTGAGCTCTGCTCCGATTGAGCTGCAACTGCTGCCAGTCTGGCTGTCCGAACCCCCCCCCACCCACCGGATTCCAGGGCTGAAAGCAGGGAGGGGATGCTGGGCGGGGCATCGGGGAGACTGAGCGCGCATTCATTATTCCACTTTATTGCTGCGTCCTGGGTGCGTTCGCATATTGCTACATTTCTGTGGGGTTGTCACCTAGCTGTCTATCTATCTATCTATCTATCTATCTGTCTATCTATCTATCTATCTGTCTATCTATCCATCTATCTATCTATCTATCTATCTATCTATCTATCTATCTATCTATCTATCTATCTATCTATCATCTATCTATCTATCTATCTATCTATCTATCTATCTATCTATCATCTATCTATCTATCTATCTATCTATCATCTATCTATCTATCATCTATCTATCTATCTATCTATCTATCTATCTATCTATCTATCTATCTATCATCTATCTATCTATCTATCTATCTATCTATCTATCTATCTATCTATCTATCTATCTATAAATCTGCATCCCGCAGACTCCGCCGACCCCAGGCCGGGCAGCGGCAGCAGCCAGTGCGAGTCGCCCGGCTCGGGCCCCAGCCCAACACACCGGCGGCTGCATCAACAGCCCAGAATAGCCGGCAACTGCGGCTCTCCAGCAGTCGATGTAAGTCCTTTGCCTCCCCCTCGTGCGTAGCCCCTGCTCGCGCTTGCAATTTTTCCTCATTCCGCGCGTTCACGCCGAAGCCTAAGAATGGAGGCGGCTATATTTATACGCCCGAGCCCGCCTCCTGAGGATGCTCAAGCCTCCCGCCTCTAATCTTTTTTCTGCTCCTCTTACCCTTCGGTTCTTCGTCTTTTTCGGCTGTTCTGCTTAGAGGAAGCGCAATTCAAGTCACTAATTTTTGCCACACTGTGTTCTTTCCTATCGCATGTATTATCCGCATCGGTTATCTTTTCTGCGTTGCCTAATCCCTAATCCCTCTGCATCCCGTTAATCTGTTTGCGATTAGTTGCTAGTCTCCTCTATTGCATATTTATTGCATTTATTATTCCGTGCCCTGTTTGATTTATCTATTGCTGAGCTTGCATCCGTGTTTTACGACTTGCGCTAGAATGTGGCAATAGCTACTTTAAGTACTAATTACTACTGATAGCGATTTGCGTGTCAGGCGGCACATCTTACCCATTGAAAGCGTTACCGTGACAAGAATCGCTAAAAGAGTCATTGAAAAATAATCACCATGGAGCATCAAATCAATGCAATGCGGCGGAGAATCACGTGAGCTGTAGAATCGTAAAAAAAGTATAGACTAAACAGAGCTGTTAAAAATGCGATATGGGATTCTAATTCATCGATGGACGCAGATGTGCTTTAGACGCAACTCACTGATTCTGCAGCGACTGTACGACCCCTGAGTTAGTATACTCGTAGAAGCTTCCCAGAGTCGTTTCAGAGTCACAGAGACAATAAAACACCTCAAATGGACTCTTTAGGCAACTTGTACCGTGACATCTCGTCGTTTTAGCGTCGTCTAGTCTAGATACTAAAACTTCTATTTCTTTCCTATATTACCCGTGTTTACCTGCAACGACTCCGAAACGACTCTGGGGAGTTTCTTTGCCAAGGTTTGCCCGCGATGCTCTTGTCAAGCAGATTCTGTCTGCATTGCCCCCCCCCCCAATGCTTAGTATAACTACTAGAGTTTTTCCCGATCAAAACGTTTTGATTGTAACTGCATATCAAATAGGTTTTATCTCTATATACATACAGGGGTACATGCAGTTTTCATGCACACAAGCCCCAAATGAGTGCGGTATTTACCAATCAGAATTTTGAACAAATTTCCTATAAAAATCGCAGAGTACCGCAGTCGCTGCAGATACTACTGCTACTGCTACTGTTGGAAGTAGGCTGAGACGAAAAGTCAGCTTAAAAAAGATCACAGCCCTATGGGCCTCGTTGCCGGAGAAGTATGGCCAGGTAAAGTGTGTTTGCGTGCTATCCGTTAACCCGTGTCAGGCCGCTCCGCCTTGGACAAGAGTGGCAATTCAAAGCTTTTGCCAGTTGGCTTGGAGATAGTTGTCACCATGGCAACCCAGGCTTTTCAATAGCTGTTAATTTCCGCTTAATTTCTCCGCTCTAACTGTTGCCAAATTGTGATTAGGTGCTTAATTGTACCCTCGTGTATTCCCAGCCTCTCGCTTGAGTAGAGCAATATGAATTTGCCAGGCGCTTAATTAAATTGAGTGATAAATTTATACTGCAAAGTTCCATGTTTTGCCAATAATTTTTTATTTTTAACCGCAGTTTTGCATTACCGCTGGCTTGCTTTGCGATGCTTTCCATTTGTGTAGGGGCGCTGGATTCTGCTAGCCTTATAATCTGTTCCTCTGCTGCTAATAAGTGGACTGCTTTCCTGACTGTTTTGTGTGCTGTCTGTCTGTCTGTCTGTCTGTCCGTCTGTCTGTCTGTCTGTCTGTCTGTCTGTCTGTCTGTCTGTCTGTCTGTCTGTCCGTCTGTCTGTCTGTCTGTCTGTCTGTCTGTCTTAGTGTCTGTCTGTCTGTGTGTCTGTCTGTCTGTCTGTCTGTCTGTCTGTCTGTCTGTCTGTCTGTCTGTCTGTCTGTCTGTCTGTCTGTCCGTCTGTCTGTCTGTCTGTCTGTCTGTCTTAGTGTCTGTCTGTCTGTCTGTCTGTGTGTCTGTCTGTCTGTCTGTCTGTCTGTCTGTCTGTCTGTCTGTCTGTCTGTCTGTCTTAGTGTCTGTCTGTCTGTCTGTCTGTGTGTCTGTCTGTCTGTCTGTCTGTCTGTCTGTCCGTCTGTCTGTCTGTCTGTCTGTCTGTCTTAGTGTCTGTCTGTCTGTCTGTCTGTCTGTGTGTCTGTCTGTCTGTCTGTCTGTCTGTCTGTCCGTCTGTCTGTCTGTCTGTCTGTCTGTCTGTCTGTCTGTCTGTCTGTGTCTGTCTGTCTGTCTGTCTGTCTGTGTCTCTCTGCCTGTCTGTCTGTCTGTCTGTGTCTGTCTGTCTGTCTGTCTGTCTGGTCTGGAGCTTCTACCCCGTTCCCGTTACTAAAGTGCGGCAGGGCATGAAGAATATCTGCTGATCCTCTGAAGCACGAAATCTGCTTAGAAGCTGGGCTTTAAAGCTCTGTTAAATCATAATTAAACTTTATTTTCGACCCCGCTAGCAGAATTTTAATGAATGGTTTTTGAGCGCCAATTGATGAGGCTTTGATTTGGTTTCCAGTCGCCGGCCCAGTTTCTCCTCTGTTTCAATGCTCTTGCCTTTCTTCCTGCACTGTAGGCCTATTCAGCTCTCCCTAGCTCTCGTCGGGACTGATTCAGTCCAGCGAGCCTGAGCGATGGCTCATCCGTTTCCCATGCAGAACACACGGCTTTTGTTACAGGGGATTGACAGGGGGGAGGGGGGGGGCAGGCGGAGATGAAGGCTCAGCGCTCGGCCTCGGAGCTGACGCAAACAGGTCTTTTTACTCTGGAGCAGCGCGGCTGAGTCAAGACTAATTCTGTGATTTTATTTTCCTGCCAGATATTCGCGTTTTCTTTTAATCAATCGCGTGTGCCTGTCTGTCTGCCTGTCCTGTCCTGTAGGCTTGATTGGATAAATCTGTTTAGTTGACGAAGATTCAATTAGCTATCAACGGCAATCCGAATGAATGGCCATATCTGTTGCTAGGGCTAGAGTTTTCTGTCTTGGATTATTAAGCGGATTAGTGCATGTGTAGACACGGTGCGAAACTTGATTAGCTAATACGGATTTAACAGCTGGCTGAGCTCACCGCCTCCATGGCTCTGTAGTGATGACTCCTACAGTTGCTTTTTATGTTGTTTGGCCTGCGTTTGCTTTGTGTGTGCGTTTGTGTGCGCGAGACATGCCTTCTGCTGGTTGATGACTGTCTGTGTGTCTGTAGCATGTCCGCCTGCCCAATCAGCCTCCTTTCCTCTTCTCTCACCCTCCTCCCCACACTCTTCTCTCCTTCCCTTACCATCCTCTCCTATCACCCTCCTCTCCTCTCACCCTCCTCTCCGTCCCTCACCATCCTCTCCTCTCACTCTCCTCTCCTTCCCTTACCCTCCTCTCCTCTCACCCTCTTCTCCTCTCACCCTCCTTTCCGCCCCTCACCCTCCTCTCCTTCTCTCACTCTCTTCTCCTTCCCTTACCCTCCTCTCCTCTCACCCTCCTCTCCGTCCCTCACTCTCCTCTTCCCTTACCCTCCTCTCCTCTCACCCTCTTCTCCTTCTCTCACCCTCCTTTCCGTCCCTCACCCTCCTCTCCTTCTCTCACCCTCCTCTCCGTCCCTCACCCTCTTATGCTGCCGTTTAGTATTACTCGAGATACTTGAAGTCTCGCAATGATTTATTGTATCGAATGATACGCTGAAAATAATCAAAATCATAATGGCTTAGAAAATTTTCTTTAGACCAGTGTTCTCGACAAGCGAGTTATCTTAGTAGATTAATGATGTGCCTAATGCAGGGTGAGATAACGCGAATTTCAGCGTGAGATTGATACCGCCCTGGCCTAGGAAATGAAGCAGAGTCTTGATTCGCTGTGGTTCATTGAAGGTGAAATTGTGTCACTGCATTTTGAATGGTTAGGTGGGGTATATGAGGTGAGATTGAAAGTTAGATAGGGATGAGACTGATAATGAGATTGAGATTAATGAGAGTGATAGTGGGATGGGGGTGAGAATGAAAGGGGGATGAGGGTGAGAGTGAGATAGGGATGAGAGTTGAAATGAGAGTGAAAGACGGGTGACTTGACTTACTTACTTGACTTAGCTGCAGGGCTGTCCCGAAGGGGACACAGCGGGAAGGCGCGGGCGCCCATTCCGCTAGTCCCTGAACGGCCGACGCGTCGCTATGGACGGAGGGTTGGCGCCGCCCAGGGAGGTCCCCCAGTGTCGCCAGCAGCTATGGTGCTCTCTGGAAAGGAGAGTTCAGCCCTGCGGGTGGCCCGAAGGTAGCGCATGAGCTGATTAAAGTTTTCGGGTTTGCACGCTTCAGTAATAGATGTGTGTGGCCCGAGGTAAGTGAGTCTGGCCCGCGTGAAGGCGGGACAGATGCTGACGAAATGCTCAGCGGTTTCGTCACCTGAGTTGCAGAAGCTACAGGTGGCGTTGGTGGCGTTGCCCTGCAGGTACTGGTGCCTGGAGAAGCAGCCGTGACCAGAGAGGGTCATGGTGGCAGCCCGGATGTCTCTGCGCGAGAGGCGCAAGAGGAGCTTCCGGAGCTGGTGAGAGGGCTGAGGGACAGCGCCTCTGGATTGCCTGCAGTTCGTGCGGTTCGCCCAAGTCGAGCGGTGCTGAGTCCTGATCCACGCTTTGATGCGCGAGTCGATGACACAGCCAGGAATCGGGACAAGAGGTTCGGGGCCGAGAGAGGAGCCGGAGGCACCAACTTTTGCAAGGGTGTCAGCCAACTCATTTCCTCGGATCCCCACATGCCCCGGAACCCACTTAAGGGTAATTTTGTTGGCGGAACCCAACATGTTGAGGAGTTTGATACAGTCGAGGACTGTAGCAGAGTTGGTGCTGCAGCCACTGATGGCGTGCAAGGCAGCTTGGCTGTCCGAATGGAAAATGATGTTCTTACCAGTAACGCCAGTGGCGAGAAGCTCTGCAGTGCAGGAGCTGATGGCCAGAACTTCATTTTGGAAAACACTGGAGTTGACCCCAGTGTATTGAGCGTGGGTAGCGATGACCCTCCCGTTCAGAAAGATTCCAACACCAAAGCCGGTGTTGGCTGACTGCTTAGAACCGTCGGTGTAGCAATGAAGCTCACCAGGGTTCCATTGGTCATTGATGTTATCGCGCGAGTCGATAGCTACGGAGTAGCGCTGTCTCAGGTTGAGCGTTGAGGCAATGCCATCGGTGAAGACGCGATTGGCCTGACACTCGTTGAGAAAGTTGAGGCACAGATCGCTATGCGGGACAAGGTTCCGCTTAGCAGGTGCTCTCATGTAAATGAATTTGACGCCGGCATCAATTAGACGCCGCGTCGTTCTAGCCGCCTCACCCCTGATGAAGAGGTCAAGAGGCGGAAGATTAAGGAAGGCCCCATGCCAGCAAAGGGCGTGGACCTGGTGGCGTTGCAGATGAGCCTACACGCTCTGCCTTGGATCGTGTTGAGCAGGTCTGCATGGCTTTTGACCTGGGTAGCGCTAACCCAGACAACAGAGGCGTACGTAATGGCAGGTCTAACTACGGAAGTATAGATCCACCAAAGCCGCTTTGGGGATAGACCCCAAGAAGTGCCAAGTGCTCGTCGGAGCTGGGCCAGGATGGCTGAGGCACGCTTGGCTTTTGCTTTCACGTGGAGGACCAGTTGAGCCGGTGGTCAAGTATGACCCCGAGACATCTGGTCTGGTGCGCGAAGGCAATATCTCTGCCGTAGAGCTGCAGAGGACGTATGTTCCAGCGTAGTCTGCTGGTAAACATAATGGCAACGGTTTTGGGCTCAGAGAGTTCCAGACCATTGTCATTGGCCCAGGATTCTGCTTTGCGGATAAAGCTCTGCATCAGATCCCTGAGCGTGCTGGGAGACGGTCCTGCCACAATGGCCGTGACGTCATCAGCATACCCGACTTTGAAGACGGGGTCGGGTCGGGAGTCACTCAAAAGAGCGTCCATGACCAGGTTCCAGAGCGTCGGGGTGAGGACTCCGCCTTGGGGTCCACCCTTACAGACTCTGGTGGAGGCAGTTTGCCCAAGAAGTTGGGCAGTGACCGTACGGTTGGAGATCATGTACATGATCCACCGTATGAGGGTAGCATGAGCTTTGCGATTTTGAAGGGCCCTCTGAAACGCTTCAAAGATAACGTTGTCGAAGGCGCCAACAATGTCAAGAAAGAGAGCCAGAGCGTAACCGTCACCCAGTACCGCCCTTTCAATCTTCTCGACAATCGCATGCAGGCGCTGTCAGTCGACCTCCCGGTACGGAAGGCGTGCTGATTATTGCTGAGGGGCATCGCTGTCAGCTCGCAGGACAGCAGCCGCCAGAGAATAAGCCTCTCAGTGAGCTTAAGCATTGCTGACGTTAAGCTAATAGGCCGGAAGGCCTTGACGCTTTGGTAGTCACCCTTCCCAGGTTTGGGAATAAAGACTACCCGAGCTTCAGTCCAGCATTTGGGAACGTATCCCAGCTGGATAGAGGCCCGCATAAGATTGCGGGTGAGTCTCAGGAACGAGGGTATCTTGGCTGCTTCACGAAGGAGAACAGGGTAGATACCATCAGGTCCAGGAGATTTGAAGGGTTTGAAGGTTCTGACCGCACGAGCGATTAGGTCTTCAGTGACAATGCCCGCCGCTAGGGTGGCTCCATCCATCGAATGGTTGGGCTCCGGTCTAGCAGTAGGTACCCTCGGGAAGAATGTGCTAAGCATATGCTGAAGCACTTCTTCAGGGTCTTTAGTAAGAGAGCCATCATCTTTTTTGATCATGGCTAATTTGGACATTTTGTCCATTGTAAGGGCCTTGACAAGCCTAGAAGTAGGTCTGTCTTGATCCAATTCATTGCAGAATTGGCGCCACTTACATTCCTTGGCCTTGCGCACTTCAGATTTGAAATTGCGGGAGGCTTGCCGGAAAAGCTCCATGTCCTCCGGGTTTCCGGTCTTCATGGCACGGCGATGAAGGCTTTTGGCCTTCCGCCTGAGTTTCCCCAGCTCCGGGTTCCACCACGGCGCCGAGGTCTTGCCTTTGTAGGCGCGAGCAGGACAAGCCGCTTCGTAGGCTTCAATAATGCAACCTGTCAGCGTCTCAGCCATATGATCCACATCCTCGCAGGTCTCAATCGGACGTAAGTCCGTGAGTTCCTGCAGGTGCAGATCAAGGGCAGCCTTGTAGGCCGCCCAATCAGTGTTGCGGATATTGCGTCTCCAAGTGATCGGAGACTGGGTTTTAGTGTCCGCGATGTTAAAGGCGATAAAGCAGTGGTCAGACAGGGAGGGCTCCTCAGACCAGACTCTCCACTCCTCAACTCTGTCAAAGAGTCTTGGGGTAACGAGTGTGGCGTCGAGGACCTCGGTCCATCTGCCATTATTAAAGGTAGGAGTGCTGCCGCGGTTGCAGAGCATGAGGTTTGTGTTAGAGATGAGGGCCAGAAGCTCCTCTCCTCTAGTGTTGGTATCTTTGCTGCCCCAGTGCTTGTGGTGCGCGTTGAGGTCGCCCCCTAAGCACAGCTCAGCGTTCTGGGACTCGCAGTACTGCGCGAGGCGCAGTAAACTCTCAGGAGCAGGGTCTCTGTCGCCTGGGATATAAACCGAGGCAACAAGACACGTACGCGGAGAGAAATGATTAGATTGGATGACGCAAAGGTCTCCATCAGAGAGATCAGTCCTCAGCCAAGCCTGGAGATGGCTAGCAGCGAGGATAGCCGCTCTAGGGCGGCTGTTCCCCGGGCCACACACATAAAAATCAGAGTAGCCAGAGGGAATGTTGGGCAACTTACCGTTGCGCATCCAGGGTTCCTGGATCAGGATGAGGCCTGGCCTGTACAGCTCAGCAATCTTCATCAGATTTACTGACGCAGATACGCAATGCTGTAAATTAATTTGCAGACAGAATGTCGCTCCTTTGGCAGCGTGGAGCTTAGTCATACTGTATTAAATGCAATTTCTGGCTAGAGCCCAGGGCCATCAAGGAGACTTGGACAACAGATCGTCCTCGTCCCAGGCCGCTGGGGCTTGACTGGGAGATGGGAGTTGGTCGACGTCCATGGCCTCCTCACCCCCACCGGCCCCCCAGCAGAGTCCTCAGGCTCCGATGACAGGATGGAGGAAGCTTCCTCACCTGCATCTTTACCTTCAGACCCCACCAGGGTGGCCGAGGAGAGCTCGGATTCCGAAGACCCGGCCTCGTCCTCAACTCCTTCTCCGACTGGCAGGTTTGGTTCCCGGGGCTTGGCCGGAGCCGTTACCGCGGTCGCCGAACTGCTGCTAGCAGAGGGGCGAGACGCAGCTTTGGCTTTGGGATCGGCTTGCGCCTTTCCTTGGGCCTTAGACTGCGCCCCGCTCTTGCCGGAGATGCCGGGGTTGGCAGTAGCCTTCCCTTTGGCAGACTTTCCTCGGCGCATCTTGAGCTTGAGGGCACCCAGCTGGAAAGAGGATCCATTAGGGTACCGACTCGCCCAAGTGCTGGAAAGGCCGAGGACAATTGAGTTGCCCGTCTCCCCCCTGCGGACTTTACGGTGATACACCAGTCCACTAGCAGGGAGGTCGGGGTTCAGACGCAGTAGGACCCGGCGAATAACGTCTGGTCCAGCTGCGGTGCTCTTAGCAGGGACGAAAACCACATAGGGTATCGTCTTTGGACGCTGGCCCTCGCGAAGAAAAAGAGCTCCGCCAAGGTCAGCATCCAAGGAGACCGTCGGTAGCCGCTGGAGCAGCTGCCGAGCGTCCTCCTCGCTGCTAGGAGCAATAAGAACGAATGTGCTTCGCAGCACCATCCGCTCAATGCCGATGGAGATTCCCTCCTCGACAGTCAGCTCAATCAGATAGGAGTCAACAGCACTCCACACTTTTTGAAGCTGATCAGTGGTCCAGTCCTGGTCGCGACCTTGGATGATCACTCCCGGGATTTTGGCCTTGGCCTTCGCCGCAAAGGTAGCTCCCGAAGGAACCTCCTTGTTGGCAGTGGCCATTTGTTGCGCCGTGGTTTCGGCCTCAGCAGCCGCAGCAGCATCTCCAGGGAGCGCCGCCGCTGAACTACCGGAGCTTCCACCGGCCGGCCCGTCTGGTTGCCTTGGGACGCCAGTCGCTTCAGCATCCATGGTGGACGCCGCCGCTTTGGCCCCCGCAGCTCCCTTCTTGGCCTGCCTTTTGGCGCGTTGTTTAGCGCGTTTGCGCTCAAGCCGAGCCCGCTGAGCTTCGTCGGATCTGCCAGATTTGGCCGGTCCTTTAGGCTCAGAGCTCGCGGTTCCCTTAGATCCACCAGCGGAGCTGGCAGGTCTTTGGGTATTTTGAGTTTGGTAGCTCTGGTCGGATCTGCCAGCAGAGCCAGCCGGTCCTTCCTTTGCCACAGTTGAATCAGTCGGTTGGGATCTGCCAGCAGGGCCGGCCGGTCCTTCGGACTGAGGTTGGGGTTTAGAAGGGTCCCCGTCCCTAGAAATAGCTTGTTTATCCATAGACGGCTCGAAGGCCATGATAGAAGGTTGGTGGGCTACCCTCAAAGGGGCGCGGTACCCACCCGGCCGCTCCACCTGACCGGGCAGTAGGCCAATAGCACCCTCAAGGCTGGCCCGACACCAGGAGGGGGACCGCTTGCGACCGGACTACTCCCCGGCCTTCCAGCCCATCGGCACGGTCAACACCTTAGGCATTAGAGAGTACGTTGAGCAGTACCACGGCCTGCAGGTTGGCGAGCCAGACCCGCATACCCAAATTCGGCCGAAGCCACTGGATAGGGTCGCCAGCGCCGGAGCCCAGTCTGTCCAGCAGCCCTAGGGACTGCCTTGAACACACGCGGGGACGAGTACCCTGGGTCGACTTGCGAGACAGCGTGGGGGGGGGGGGTCTGCGGCTGCCAGAGGCAAATAGAGGGTGCAGACCTCCCACCAGCCTTGACCTGCTGAAGATAGGGGCAGGCGTGAAGCATCGCAGACCTTAGCCCATGGGCCTAGTCTGTCTCATACTTCACTGGCATGCTGAATACGCCTTCGCGTGCGAAAGAGGGGTGAGTGTGAGATAGACATGAGAGTGAAAGAGGGATTAGAGTGGGAATGATGGGGATGAAAGTGAGTGATAGTGAGATATGGGTGAGAATGAGTGAGATAGAGATGAGAGTGAGAGAGGGATGATAGTGAGAATGATGGGGATGAGAATGAGAGTGATGTGAGGTCATACTGAGCTCAAGCTAAAGTTGAGAATAAAGTAGTTCGTGAAACTTTATACAAGAGCAAGAAAAGTTTGAGTTCAATAAGCTGGTGACTTTGGTAGCGAGCCTTAACCCGTTATATTAAAGAGGAATTGTTGCATGCAAGCAAAAAGTGATGAAGCAACCGTGTTAAGGAAATGTCAGCATCCTCATTTGCTTTCATCTCCTACTCAAACAGGTTCAGTTCAGATAAAAAAGAAGTTGCACTCATTTGTAACGCGCTGCCCCGGGATCTCATGCCATTATATGCAATCTAAATCCCCCCGGGACCATCGATCTCTTTGTTAGCTCTGTCTGTCTGCCTGCTGCCGGAGCGCTATAGTTTTAGCTGCAGCCTGCCCGGCTTACGGGGCTTGGCATCGAACTTCTAAGCTGGGACATTGCGAGTCCCGCTCCCTCCTATTTTTACCTTTTGCCTCCCTGGGATCAATGCGCGTACTGAAAGAGAGGGAGTGAGAGAGAGATTGGTCCGTAATGTATTGCAACTCGGGAACTCTGATTCTGGGCTACTCTGAGCATTGCTACATTCTGCTCATATTGGGTGGGCATTGATTAATATGCTACATCAACTAGCTTCGCTCTCCATGTTGGACTCTCGATTGCCGATTCAAATGCTAAGTAGTTTACCTGCCTAGTTTACCTTTGCCCACACCCCTTTGTAGTTTCATCTACTCTCCGCTCCTACTCCCCATCATCTACTCTCCCCTCCTGCTCCCCATCATCTACTCTCCCCTCTTACTCCCTATTATCTACTCTCCCCTCCTACTCCCCATCATCTACTCTCCCCTCCTACTCCCCATCATCTACTCTCCCCTCCTCCCCATCATCTACTCTCCCCTCCTACTCCCCATCATCTGCTCTCCCCTCCTACTCCCCATCATCTACTCTCCCCTCCTCCCCATCATCTACTCTCCCCTCCTCCCCATCATCTACTCTCCCCTCCTCCCCATCATCTACTCTCCCCTCCTACTCCCCATCATCTACTCTCCCCTCCTACTCCCCATCATCTACTCTCCCCTCCTCCCCATCATCTACTCTCCCCTCCTACTCCCCATCATCTACTCTCCCCTCCTCCCCATCATCTACTCTCCCCTCCTCCCCATCATCTACTCTCCCCTCCTACTCCACATCATCTACTCTCCCCTCCTCCCCATCATCTACTCTCCGTCTACTGCCTTGGAATTTGGAAGTCAGGGCACAGTTTACCATAAAGGATCAAAGCTTATCAGTATCTAACAGTGCACTGTATCCCAGGCAGTACACTGGACAGGCCGGCTTTGGGATGTCAGTCACGCTCCGCTGCCAGCTTAAATCTGGTTTGGGTTCGGGCTTTGGGGATTCGGAATCTGCAAATTTTAGGAGGGAGGGTCTGTCTAGGTGGATGGAAGCTGGCCGGCTTGATGCGATGAAGCATTAGTCTCCGTGGCTCTGGCCAGCCAGCAGCAGCAGCTGGTTCTGTTTCTGGCATCAGCAGCAGCAGCAGACATTGTTTTAACTGAGATTTTACTATTTGCCTGCAAAGGACAGCAGGGAGACCACTGGCCGATGCATATTTATGCAAACACCCTGAACTGCACTGTATAGTCATGCCCGCTGCCGCCAGGCTCCTCTATTCCCCTCCCCCTCTCATCCCGTCCATCCCGTCTCTCTCTGTTGCTACTTCCGTTTTTATCGTTTTCGTATTTTCGCAGGTGCTCAGCTCTCTGCTGCTCTTGCATCTGTGTTATTCCATTCACTCCCAACCCCCCTGTAGCTTTTATCGCTTTGGGTGTTTGTTCAGCTGCGCTCGGAGTATTGCTTATCTGCCCTCATCTGTTTTGCTTACTGTTATAACTATTATCACTTTCGCTTGGTTCTAATGTGTTCATTCACATGTCTTCACCTTTTTACCCGCTCTCCTGCCTGCCTGTCCTTGTGCCTCTATCTCCCTTTCACACTCCTATCTCTCTCTCCTGCTCCCTTATCTCTCCCTCCCACTCCCCAATCTCTCTCTCTCTCACGCTCCCTTATCTCTCCCTCCCACTCCCTTATCTCTCCCTCCCACTCCCTTATCTCTCCCTCCCACTCCCTTATCTCTATCTCCCTTTCACACTCCTATCTCTCTCTCCTGCTCCCCCATGTCTCTCACGCTCCCTTATCTCTCCCTCCCACTCCCTTATCTCTCTCTCTCTCCTGCTCCCTTATCTCTCCCTCCCACTCCCCCATCTCTCTCTCTCACGCTCCCTTATCTCTCCCTCCCACTCCCTTATCTCTATCTCCCTTTCACACTCCTATCTCTCTCCTGCTCCCCCATGTCTCTCACGCTCCCTTATCTCTCCCTCCCACTCCCTTATCTCTCTCTCTCCTGCTCCCTTATCTCTCCCTCCCACTCCCCCATCTCTCTCTCTCTCTCTCACGCTCCCTTATCTCTCCCTCCCACTCCGCCATCTCTCTTTCCCGCTCTCTTATATCTCTCTCCCACTCCCTTATCTCTCCCTCCCACTCCCTTATCTCTCTCTCTCCGACTCCCTTATCTCTCCCTCACTCTCCCTTATCTCTCTCTCATTCTCCCTTATCTCCCTCCTATCTTTCTTTCGACCTATTTTTTTCTTATCTTTCTCACTCTCCATTTTTCTCCGTGTCTATTTCTCTCAATCTCCATTTTTCTCCGTGTCTATTTCTCTCAATCTCCATTTTTCTCCCTGTCTATTTCTCTCAATCTCCATTTTTCTCCCTGTCTATTTCTCTCACTCTTCCTTCATCTGCCGCTCCCCCTCTCTCTCTCTCGTCTTTTTCCCCTGTTGCATCTGTTGCTATGTGCCACTTCCTGCTGTATGCTATTCCAGTGTTTCCTGTATTTTACCTATCTTATTTTCTGGTGTTCTCTCTCTCTCTCTCTCTCTCTCTCTCTCTGTGTGTGTGTGTGTGTGTGTGAGTCGAAATATTATTTTAAAACTATATTTTTGTGTCTGTCCCAAGTTCCAAGCATAATAAAATATGGTGCTATGTTTTAAAATGTCACGCAGTTTTTGCTGGCTCGGCTACGCCGTTAATTCTCTTTACATTTTATAAAACATCGGAAAGTGTTTTAACTAAGGCATCTTAAAGTACATTTGCACCCGTTATTCGAGCGGCGGCCAATCAGTTTTGCTTGAAGTCGTCGCAGCGGCCATTGGCTGGTCTCCCGTCTCTCCGGTGCTGCAGTTCCCTGTCTAAGGAGGGCGGATTTTTTATTCCCAAACCCTGCAGTGACAAGCGGCAAGCCTGTCTGCCAGAGGCTATTTGGGAAAACTCGACCTGCTACTTCCAATTCCCAGCTGTTCTCAAAAATGTTCTCGGTGAGATTTTTGGCTTATTTTCTGTCGGTTTCGTACTCGATTCTCATGTCCTCTTCGATCGGTTCGTGCCAGCTTTATAATGCGGGCTGTCAAATGGCTGCTGAGATTTGTCCGCCTCATCTTTCGCCTCCCTGAATACTGACTACCATTGTTCCTCTGTTCTGCCTCTGCTGTGGCTGCCGAAGTATCTCCCTGCCTCTATCTGCCTCTCCCTGCCTCTCCCTGCCTCTCCCTGCCTCTCTCTGCCTCTCCCTGCCTCTCTCTGCCTCTCCCTGCCTCTCTCTGCCTCTCCCTGCCTCTCTCTGCCTCTCCCTGCCTCTATCTGCCTCTCCCTGCCTCTATCTGCCTCTCCCTGCCTCTATCTGCCTCTCCCTGCCTCTCTCTGCCTCTCCCTGCCTCTCCCTGCCTCTATCTGCCTCTCTCACTCAATCTCTCCCTCTCACCCCTCATTCACCCTCTCTCACTCCATTTCTCACTTCTTCCTTATCCACTCCATACTTCTCTCTTTTTCACTCTCTATTTTGCTTTCTCTCCTCAAGCCACTCGTATTCCTTCGCTTGCTCGATCGCATCCCCTTTTTAACTTAGTCTGTCTGCTGCGGGTCAGTGTTGGCAATGCTGCCGAGGTCTAATCAGCCAGAGTGGCTGGTTAAATATAGATGAGCTGCAGAGAGGAAAGCAAATTTTTAACTTGTTCTTTGTCCACTTTGTTCGCTTTGCTTGCGCAACCCAATTGCTTTGTTTTCTTGTCCGATATCTCTCACCGCCCGCATCTGTTCTGAAGGCTGTTCAATCATTGAATCGCTATCCGCTCTTCGTCGCCACCTAACGGCAAAACTGCGAATGAGTGATGGTGCTGTGAGGCTGGCTGGGCTGACTTGACTAACCTGAGCACCAGTTGTTGAGTTATGAATTATGAATTTCAAATTTGCGCTCTGTCAGTTTGTTGATGCTGTCTTCTGGTCTGATTTTCTTGTTGCTTCGAATTAATAGTTAATAGTTTGAGCGCCTGTCGCGCAGGTATATTAGTTTCGTCGGTATAGGCAACCGCGCTTCTCCACACCGCTCTCCAAGCTGGGTTACGTATTCGGAATCCCGGATGCTTAAGTGGGCCTGCAGGAAATTGCCGTCCCACCTGAGTCCTTCCTGTGCGACTTCCTGGGGCTGCTGTGCTGTCTTATCCCGAGTGTTGAGTCACCCTGTTCCCTTCTCTCTTTCTCTCTTCTAAGTCTTTGTAGTGGCTTGCGTGACGGAATGTGCGAATTTCCGAAACGGATTCAGGCCTTCGACTCGAATTTTCACCCTAACAATATGCCACTCACTCATTTTCCATTGCGGAGTTATCCCGTCCGACAGTTTTATTGCTCTAATAGAGTGTGAAATAGTCTATTCTACTTAAATAAGTAGTTTGAGCTGTATATCAGCATGCTTACATGGGCTGGTAGCGAAGATGCACACGAACAGGTTCATAAAGGCACCATGCTCAAGCAGGGTTTCAACCGCCACGTTCAGTGAGTAGCATTGATATATGTAGGGATGCATTCAGTGAGTAGCATTGATAGATGTAGGGATGCATTCAGTGAGTGGTATTGATAGATGTAGGGATGCATTCAGTGAGTGGTATTGATAGATGTAGGGATGCATTCAGTGAGTGGTATTGATAGATGTAGGGATGCATTCAGTGAGTGGTATTGATAGATGTAGGGATACATTCAGTGAGTAGCATTGATAGATGTAGGGATGCATTCAGTAAGTAGTATTGATAGATGTAGGGATGCATTCAGTAAGTAGTATTGATAGATGTAGGGATGCATTCAGTAAGTAGTATTGATAGATGTAGGGATGCATTCAGTAAGTAGTATTGATAGATATAGGGATGCATTCAGTAAGTAGTATTGATAGATATAGGGATGCATTCAGTAAGTAGCATTGATAGATATAGGGATGCATTCAGTAAGTAGTATTGATAGATATAGGGATGCATTCAATGAGTAGTATTGATTGGCGTAGGGATGCATTCATACGAACTGTATCAAGAGTTACTACTAGTGTAAGTAGTGCATTCTGAGTATGCGCCTTCATTTCATTTTCGCAATTCCCCAAGCCCCATCTTCATCAGTAAATTTTTCTATCTGAATATGCATTTGTCAGGAGACAGTGCACTTGAATATCAGGAATGCAGAGAAGCGAGTGCTGGGGCTCTGTGCAATATATTCGTTTGGTTATAAAGTGTAACGATGGGCTATACAGATAATAGGGAATAATTTATCCTCATCTGGTTTCCAACTGCCTCCTGTTTTGTTGGTGCTTCCCGCCTTTCCCTGCGTCTCTCCTCTGGCCTCCTCTTCTCTGCCTCCGCCATCTTTTACCTCCCCCCTAGCTATCCGCTTCGAGTGCTCTGTTGCATGCAGGCCAATGCAGTGTTGCCCTGTGTTAAAATACGCTCTCCTGCCTTCCTTTTAGTGCATTTTATTTTCTAAGAAAGCCAGATTTTAAACTGCGGTAGGTGGCCCTCCGGTAGGGGTCGTATACTTATTGAACCCTATGTACTCTCTCTCTCTGCATACACATTGGCGTACATCGCAAAGTGGACGGAACAGGGAGCTGAGAGGGGGTCGGCAGCAACGGTCGCTTCCATGATGACGAACCCAGCGGCTGTGGCTTCTACCGCCCCCTCCCCCCAGCGAATGTGATGCGTCTTTGCTTGATCGGAAATCCCCTATTTATCTATCCCCACGCCGCCTGTCTGTTATCCCATCTGATCTGATCGGTCTCAGCAGCTCTCTCTGATTCGAAGTGTGTCCAGCCGGGCCATGCATATATAGGATATATATATATAGAGGGGGGCTGAACGTCAGCCGAGGGAAATGATATGGCGAGATTAGCCGCAAAGTCTGCCGAGATTTGAAAATCTCCCGCGTGCCTTTCTCCCCTCTCTCTCTCCCTCTCTGCTTCCCCCTCCCCTATTCTGGCCTTCAAACCAAAACAACTCTTCCGGATTTTGCATGGCAACTGCCTGCCTATAGGGGGGGGGGTCTGAAATCTGAACTGCGGTCGGGGCGCTGGCATGCCATTGGAGAAATAGCTAACAAAAATAATGATAATTACGAGTGCCGCATGTATTGCATCTCAGCAATACATGAGTGAGCCAACTCTCAGTGTGCCTGTGTTCAGTAATCATGGTTGCAACTCACACTGCTGTAACATGTGTAACAGCAATAGCGTCTGTCAGGCAATGCTGTACCCAGTGTCACACTGCTGTAACATGTGTAATAGCTACAGCATCTGTCAGGCAATGCTGTACCCAGTGTCACACTGCTGTAACATGTGTAACAGCTACAACATCTGTCAGGCAATGCTGTACCCAGTGTCACACTGCTGTAACATGTGTAACAGCTACAGCATCTGTCAGGCAACGCTGTACCCAGTGTCACACTGCTGTAACATGTGTAACAGCTACAGCATCTGTCAGGCAATGCTGTACCCAGTGTCACACTGCTGTAACATGTGTAACAGCTACAGCATCTGTCAGGCTCTGTGGGCTCTGGGGTCAGTGCTTGGGGTGGGTTATTTGTCTGGTGAGGGTTTGCGTAATCTGTGTACATCGTTGCTCATTCTCTATTCCATTGTTCATGCCTTATCTCTGTCACCCACCCCAATTCTATGCTGCGATGCTTATTAAATGTGTTTCTGATCTAAGGTTAACTTCAAAAAATTTTTGTAACAACTTGAGAGCTAAAGCTATTGACTTTCAGTCACACTGCTGTATTGGTGTACTGCTGTAACACCTGCGTCGAAATGGTGTAACCACTGTGTCACACTGCTGTAACATCTGCGTCGAAATGGTGTAACCACTGTGTCACACTGCTGTAACATCTGCGTCGAAATGGTGTAACCCTAGTGTCACACTGCTGTAACATCTGCGTCGAAATAGTGTAACCCTAGTGTCACACTGCTGTAACATCTGCGTCGAAATGGTGTAACCACTGTGTCACACTGCTGTAACATCTGCGTCGAAATGGTGTAACCCCAGTGTCACACTGCTGTAACATCTGCGTCGAAATGGTGTAACCCTAGTGTCACACTGCTGTAACACCTGCGTCGAAATGGTGTAACCACTGTGTCACACTGCTGTAACATCTGCGTCGACAAAATAGGCTCCCCCCCTTGCATTCCGTTTCTAGAGCGCCTCTTCTAAAAGCGGAAGCGGCCACTCTCCGGCTCCGGAAAGTCGCCCCGGCCGGCTGTCCCGCGCCGCCTGCAGCCTCGGCATTGTCGGCAGCGGTAGCCGCCGCGCCCACTCTGTCGACGCTCTGGACGGTCCGGCCACGCCGCCAGGCAGCGCTGGAGTCGGCGGAGCTTCGCCTCCGGTTTCGGCAACGCCTGGCAAATTGTCTACCGCCAATTCGCTGGACTTGGAATCCGCCGTGTTCTCCGTCACTGTGGAGCGGGCGGCTGCCGGCCCAGAGCCTGCTAGGGTGAGCCGCACTCGGGTGGATGCTGTCACAGTCTGTGTGAAATGCTGTCACAGTCTGTGTGAAATGCTGTCACAGTCTGTGTGAGATGCTGTCACAGTCTATGTGAGATGCTGTCACAGTCTGTGTGAGATGCTGTCACAGTCTGTGAGATGCTGTCACAGTCTGTGTGAGATGCTGTCACAGTTGGTGTGAGATGCTGTCACAGACTGTTTGAGATGCTGTCACAGTCTGTGTGAGATGCTTTCACAGTTTGTGTGAGATGCTGTCACAGACTGTGTGAGATGCTGTCAGTCTGTGAGATGCTGTCACAGTCTGTGTGAGGTTCTGTCACACAGTAGTAGTACTAGTCTGTCAAAGGTGCTGTCACTTTGACAGTTAAGGGGGCCAATTTCATGTCAAACTGTTTCTGTCACATGCCTGACAGGCAGTGATATTTTCCAACATCTTTGATCCCTGTGAGATGCTGTCACAGTCTGTGTGAGATGCTGTCAGACTGGCTAATGACACTATATTATGCCACGCCATTTTCCAATTTTCTATTCTGGCTCTCCCAGTTGGGGAAAAGACGCTTTCGTCTTTCGCACGCCGCCCCCCCCCCCCCAGCTCGCTTCATCTCGCCCCGGCCGTTGTCGTCCCCCTTCAGCCCATCAGTCTCACTAGTCTGGCTTCCCCTGTCTGCTTGCGCATGCCTTCGGCCTTCCGCCTTCGCCCTTCGCCCTTCGCCCTCGCCCTCGCCCTATCTTCACCTCCGGCTCCGGCCGCCATCCCCCCATTTCTGATTTGCGTCCCGGCAACCCCCCACCTAGCGGCTCATACTTTTCCTCTCTCGACTCTCCTCCCCGCTGTGCGATCATTCCGAGTTAGCCGCGAAGAGACGAGATGAGAAAGGAAGCCGGCCTGCTTCTAGTGGCAGCCAGCATTGGCAAAACTAGCTCGTAGCTCTCTCTCACTCTCCCTCCCTCTGCCTTAAACGCGCCTCTGAGTTGCTTGAGTATTTCAGGCAAGACAGACAGACAGGCAGCGAGAGAGAGTGGGATAAATCCCGCGCAGACCTGATGGAAATGAGGCGGGAGTCTGACGCAGGAACTTCTTTTCCTTGCCCAGTAGTCTTATTGATGCGCTCTGCGCGAACTCTACGTAGTTCTGCGTTCTGTTATTATAAAAGTTCCTTTTTAGAACCAAATAGGTGGGGGCTCAATTGTAGTTAAACGTACGTAAGAGTTGATTATATTCCCTGTAGCATTGTTCCCTGTTCTCGTCGATAAGAGTGCACGCTGAGCACCTCTAAATATAGACTTTTGAGCGAGTATTTTTCATAGTCATACTTTGCTTGTCTCAGTGAAACGGCCCGCCTGCGGACCCGCCTGCTCTCTGAGACGCCACAGGGAGAGATGGCGATTTTTTTTTGGTTCGAGAAATGGAAATAGCGAGGGGGGTTGGCGCTCCGGCGTGGGCGATGCGGGCTGCGGGATTTTGCCCCCCCCCCCAGCACCCGAGCCTGCCCGGCCCGGCCCAATTTCTCTGGCGGCCTGGCAGGAGATTCGGAGGGAGCTGTTGGGGCAGGGAAGAGGGGAGAATTCATCTTCTACTACTATATGGAAGCGCAAATATCCCCTCCCCGCTCCCCCCAGCCCCTTCTTCTCTCGCCCTCTCTCGTCTCCGCTTAGCCACACACTTGCTGGCGGTCGGGCGCCTGCGCTCTTGCCCCACCGTTTCTCCCTGGCTGAAGCTCTCGCTTGCCTGCTCTCAAACTCGCTCTCCCCTCCTCTCCCCTTTCCTTTCGCCTTCATATCCCCAAAAATCCTTGCTCCACAATTCTCCCTCTCCTGCTGCCTTCCCATCCTCTCGCATTGGATTTCCACCCCCAACACTGCCGCCTCAAACTCTACCCTCCGACTCCCTCTGCCCGGTCTCTGTTTCCATTCCGCAGTTCAAACTGGAACCCCTCCCCGCCCTCCCCTATTCCATTCCCCCGGACCTCTCCCGATAATCTAAGCTGCTTCGGAGCGAGAGATTCCTTTCCTAGTCCGCCAATTCGCAGCCGGCCCATCCGCACGTGGCAACATTGCAGACATCGGCGGGCACAGCGGCGTCACTGTCTCAGACTCCTCCTTCGTCATCAACTCTAGCGCCATCAGCCGCAGCCGGTTCCTACAGCATCGATGCCTGGGTCCGAGTTGACCGGGACGCCAGCTTAACTGTGCTGCCAGTGTCTGGCGAGCAGCAGCAGCTCACTGTAGGCATCGGCAGAGACTGCTCCACCAGTTATAAGCGGCGCAAGCTGCGCCTCACAACGCCCGACTGGCAGTTGGTGTTCCGTCACGACGAGGATCGCTACGTGAGGGCGCTGCAGGAGCGCCTGGCAGCTGGTCCGCCATTGACTCCCTCAAGGGCCCAGCAGCACCAGCAGCAGCATCAGCACCAGACTCGAAGATCCCGGCTGCAGCATCAGAGAATGCTCAATAGCGCCAGCGTTGATGAAACTGGCGGCGCCGGCAGCGGCGGTGGCGGCAGCGGAAGCGGCGTTGGCTCTCCCCGGCCGTTCAAGCTGGGCCTCCTGCGGAACCTGCGCACCAACCGGCTTTGGCCCGGCTCGCCTCCCCCGCCTGGCCGCTCCGCTGCCGCCTCTTCGTCCGCCTCATCCTCAGCCTCCGCCGCCGCATCGCACCGGCCCGGCTCCTACGGAGTGCCGCTGCACCTGTGCCCGATGGGCCCCGACGGTGTGCCGCTGATTGTGCAGCTCTGCTGCCGGGTGCTGGAAGCCGCCGGCCTGCGCCGCGAAGGCGTCTACCGGGTCAGCGGCAACGCGCGCAACATCGAAGCCTTGGAGGCCGAGCTGGCCAAGCCGCCTCACGAAATGGACCCGGCCTGCGAGCTCTGGCTTGAGCACAATGTTGTAGCCAGCGTGCTCAAACGGTTCCTGTTGCAGCTGCCGGACCCGCTGATCCCGGCCGTTTACTATAACGACTTTGTGAGCGCCCAGCAGCTGCACGAGCACAGCGGCCGGATGCTGAAGCTGCATCGCCTGCTCAGCATGATGGAGGAGCACGCCGAGCATCCGCAGCACAAATGCCACAGGCGCACACTGCAGTACCTGGTCGGACACCTGGCCAGGGTGGCCCAGCTCAGCGCCAGCAATCGGATGCGAGTCTACAACCTGGCCATGGTGTTCGCCCCGTCTCTGTTCGGCCAGCGGGCCCAGGAGACCCTGGTCTCCGACTCTGCTCACCTCATCGGCCTCACCAAGGCCATCATCGTGTACAGGGACTGGCTGTTCGCCGACTGGCAGACCGCCGACCTGTCCGTGCCCACCCAGCTGGACGATCAGGAGCTTGACGCTGATCCTTCCGCTGCCGCCGCCGCGTCTGTTGACGAAGCCGACTCGTCGGCGATCCCCGCAATCGACTCCTCCTCCCCGACGCCTGCGCCGCCACCGCCGCCGCCGCCGCCGCCAGCGTCGCCTCTGCAGCCGCAGCCGCCAGTCGACGTCGAAGAGGAGCACCGTCGGATTTTAAGCGTCGTTCGCAGCCTCCTTGCTGACTGGCAGCGTCAAATCGGCGCGGATTCGACTGCGGCTGCTAGCAGCAGCGAGGCGTCGCCGGTGCATCGCCGGCTGTCAACGGCTTCGTTGCGTCGTTGCGCCAGCATGAGCGACGAGGCGACCCAAAATGCGCCTGTGCCCGCAGCCGCAGGTGCCGCCGCCTCAGCGCCCGCCTCGACTCCTCCGTCTGGCGAACAGCCGCTTTGATGCTTCGTTTCTGCCAGCTGCCCTCAATTGGCACCCGCCGTTATACAGCTTTACTTTGATGTTTTCCGCCAGTTCAATTTCGTTTTGATGTTACCGCCAGTTAAACTTCTCTTTGATGTTTGCCGCCAGTTAAGGGTTCTCTTTGATATTTGCCGCCAGTTAAGGGTTCTCTTTGATGTTTGCCGCCAGTTCGAGGGTTCAATTTGATATTTGCCGCCAGTTAAGGGTTCTCTTTGATGTTTGCCGCCAGTTCGAGGGTTCAATTTGATGTTTGACGCCAGTTAAGGGTTCACTTTGATGTTTGCCGCCAGTTAAGGGTTCTCTTTGATGTTTGCCGCCAGTTCGAGGGTTCAATTTGATGTTTGACGCCAGTTAAGGGTTCACTTTGATGTTTACCGCCAGTTTAAGTGTTCTCTTTGATGTTTTCCGCCAGTTAAGGGTTCTCTATTATGTTTGCCGCCAGTTAAGAGTTCTCTTTGGTGTTTGCCTCCAGTTTAAGGGGATCACTTTGATGTTTGCCGCCAGTTTAAGGGTTCACTTTGATGTTTGCCGCCAGTTCAAGAGTTCTCTTTGATGTTTGCCGCCAGTTAAGGGTTCTCTATTATGTTTGCCGCCAGTTAAGAGTTCTCTTTGGTGTTTGCCTCCAGTTTAAGGGGATCACTTTGATGTTTGCCGCCAGTTTAAGGGTTCACTTTGATGTTTGCCGCCAGTTCAAGAGTTCTCTTTGATGTTTGCCGCCAGTTCAAGAGTTCTCTTTGATGTTTGCCTCCAGTTTACGGGGATCACATTGATGTTTGCCGCCAGTTTAAGAGTTCACTTTGATGTTTGCCGCCTGTCGAGACTTTATTTTTTGCTGCCGGCCGATTTCTTTCTTTAATGTTTGCCGCCATTTGCCACTGTCTAGCCAAAAAGTGGACAGGGTACTTTATTGATTCCTTTCGATGTTATTTTGTTATTTTTATCGTTAGGTTTTTAAACCTTGCAGCAATTAAGATAAAGAATGCTGTAATTGAGGCGGCCCTAATTATTCAAAGTGTTATTCAAAGGTCAGCTTGTTTATTTTTTCTTGTTGTTTGAGTGAGAACTAATCTCAATCTGTAACTTTCTGGTCTGTGCATCGGCCGTACTCTCTCCCTTTGAATACGAACAAGTCACCAGTATCAGTTTTATATTATTTGTAAAGAAATTATGAGTCTTTTTGCGCCCTAAATTTTAGTACACAACATTTTTATAGATTTTTTGTTTCTCATGCTTTTAGCTAGCTTATATGTTACAGAGAATATAAATTCGAGTATATTATTATTATTATTTAGGCGCTTGTGCATTCCATATCCGTACATTGGAATCCATATAGCTTAAATTTGTACTTTTATAAATCCTGCGAGTCGTGTTTGGGCATCTCGTGTTGCTTCTTTTAACCAACGCAGATCTTCTTTTGTCTGTCTTCTTTCGTCTGTTGCGCTGTATGCACTGGAGTTGAGCTTCAAATACTCGAATACTTAAATTTGATTTGCCAATGTATACACAGTAATCTGTGCTGGTCCGTTATCTTCCCTCTTCAAGTTAATCCTGCCCTGTAGTGTTTTAAGTTACTTTCGATACATATCGGTGTATCATAACTCAGTTCTAGCTGCCCCCTATCCTATCTACCTCTCTCCTAACCCTCTCCCCTGTCTATGTCATTCGTCTAGGTTTGCTTTTTTGACATGCAGCAAAATCTACAAGATCAACTATCAGATGCATAAGTGCAGATGTACTATTTGTTACTGAGTCCCCGGAGTTTTGTTTAATGTCATCGATTTATTTAGCAAAAAAAGTTAATTATGGATTTAAGCGCCCAGGTTTATCATTTATGCATAGGAAAATTTGCCTGAGCTTTTATTACGCTCCTTCATTCGTAGTCTCGAGTCGAGTTGTGTCGCTGGGTTTCAATGCATCAATATAATTTTTTTAGTTTAAATTTCAGACTAATATTAATTATATTAACACTGCGTATTTGCCACATCTACTGTTAGTAATATGTCTATTTGTATATTTGTTTCTTGTCTCTGTCTCGATTTTTATGGTTTTTTATTTGCTTCAATCTTCTCTAAACGAGTGCGCGTGGTTTGTATCATCGAAATACACAGCGGGCAGTGGCGGTGCGCCGTCTTGTCCTTTGGTCCATTTTATTTGAGCCATGTGTGCTCACTTTACTGCTGCCTTGATGTCTCATTGACTGCGATTGTGCGATTGTACCACCGCTACTCCTGCCCTGTACCCCACACTGCCACCCTGTACCCCACACTGCTGCCACCCTGTACCCCACACTGCCACCCTGTACCCCACACTGCTACCCCTCTGTACCCCACACTGCCACCCTGTACCCCACACTGCTACCCCTCTGTACCCCACACTGCTACCCCTATACCCCACACTGCCACCCCTCTGTACCCCACACTGCCACCCCTGTACCCCACACTGCTACCCCTCTGTACCCCACACTGCCACCCTGTACCCCACACTGCCACCCTGTACCCCACACTGCTACCCCTCTGTACCCCACACTGCCACCCTGTACCCCACACCGCCACCCCTCTGTACCCCACACTGCCACCCCTGTACCCCACACTGCCACCCCTGTACCTCACACTGCCACCCCTCTGTACCCCACACTGCTACCCCTCTGTACCCCACACTGCCACCCCTGTACCTCACACTGCCACCCCTCTGTACCTCACACTGCCACCCCTCTATACCCCACACTGGCATCCCTGTACCCCACACTGCCACCCCTCTGTACCCCCCAACTGGCACCCCTGTACCCCACACTGGCACCCCTGTACCCCACACTGCCACCCCTGTACCCCACACTGCCACCCCTGTACCCCACACTGCCACCCCTGTACCCCACACTGCCACCCCTGTACCCCACACTGCCACCCCTGTACCCCACACTGCCACCCCT
>NIVC01000055.1:106165-158665 GCA_002269645.1 Macrostomum lignano
GTTGTGGAATCTGGTTGCTATGATGTGGAATCTGGTTGCTATGATGTGGAATCTGGTTGCTATGATGTGGAATCTGGTTGCTATGATGTGGAATCTGGTTGCTATGTTGTGGAATCTGGTTGCTATGTTGTGGAATCTGGTTGCTATGATGTGGAATCTGGTTGCTATGTTGTGGAATCTGGTTTGTATGATGTGTTTGCCGTCAGATTTAGCTGCTGACTTGTTCCTGTGTGAACTGAGTTCCTGTTCCCTGCTACTCTGCGAATATCCAAGTCACTGCTGCCCGGCCGCAGGGACACGGCAGGCCAAGAGAGGTTCCGCTCGCTGAGCACCGCCTTCTTTCGCGACGCCATGGGCTTCCTGCTGGTGTTCGACCTGACCTCGGAGCAGAGCTTCCTGGACATTCGCAACTGGCTGAGCCTGCTTCAGACCAACGCGTACTGCGACAGGCCGGACATTGTGCTGGTTGGCAACAAGAAGGACCTGGCCGACCTGCGAGCCGTCACCTGCGACAGGGCACAGCGGCTGGCGGACGAGCTCAAGTGAGCACTTGGCTGCCTGGCTGTGACATTGGGATATGTTTGGAGTGACATTGGAGTGAAAGTCAGAGTGACTATTGAGTGATATTCAGATATCCAGTACCAGAGTGACGTTTGGCATCACTGGAGTGATATCAAGATATTGATTTCCGTGTGACACTAGGAGTGACATTGGGATATTGATATCCGTGTGACACTAGGAGTGACATTGGGATATTGATATCCGTGTGACAATGTGGAAATCACCCACCCCCCCCCCGCCAAGCATGCCCTACCTGGAGACCAGCGCTTGCACAGGTGAGAACGTGAAGCCGGCCATAGACAAGCTGCTGGACCTGGTGATGCTGCGCATCGATCTGTCGCTGGATAAGAGCCGGCTGCCCATCAAACGCAGCAAGCGGACCAGCGTTGGTCACCCGGGCGGCGGCGGCGGCGGCGGAGGCGGTGGCGCCAACTGCGGCACCTGCTAGGCTGCTCCAAACCCCGCTTCTACCGGCCACCCTCAACTTGCCGCTGCTTCAATTTTCTAATCTAATCCCCATGCTGGGGGTCTTTGTTCCTTATGTGCATTGCAGCCTCATTACTGGCATCTCACAGCCTCAACATTGTGATCTCTCAGCTGCATCACTAGGATCTCACAGCCTCATCATTGGGATCTCACAGCCTCATCATTGTGATCTCTCTGCTGCATCATTGGGATCTCACAGCCTCATCATTGGGATCTCACAGCCTCATCATTGGGATCTCACAGCCTCATCATTGTGATCTCACAGCCTCATGATTGGGATCTCACAGCCTCATCATTGAGATCTTCCAGTCTCATCATTGGGATCTTCCAGTCTCATCATTGGGATTTTCCAGTCTCATCAGTGGGATCTCACAGCCTCATCATTGGGATCTCACAACATTTCATTTATTTTTCGCCACTCAGTGCTCTTCTAGGGTCCGTGATATAGTACTGTTTTTCTGAGTAGTGATGATGTGTTTTTGTGTTTTTGGATGCCTTTTGCTAAATAATTTTCTATTTATTTTTTAAAGTTTATTTTTCAAAAAATTTATTGACAATATCTAACTCAAGTACTCCAAGAACGGAAGCAATCATTGTCTTCTTCGATCAGCTTGTGGCGCAAGTAAATTTTACCCAAATACTCGTAGGAATGTCTCAATGCCTTACTGACAGTAGTCTATGCGAGCTAGGTGATATGATTTATTTTAACACAAATATATTAACACATATCCTAACAATATTCCATTTTCGTGTGCCAAATCCAAGATAAAACACAATACGCCGATATGTTGAGTTGGAAACTTTTCTTTGACTGGAAAAAAGAATTTTTAAACAAATACGCACGCTCATTCGATTCAGCTTTACCATAGTAGGAATAATTTATTTGATATCAATAAAAAACTCATTTTAACTTGACTACTCACCAGTAGTAGCCGCATTGGGATATGATAAGAGTTGAAATTTTCAGATGGAAGCATTCTGATACTTTAAATTTTATGCAAATAACTGGTTGTACACAAATCTTTGCTATCAACATCGGATAAGTGGCATACCCGAGCATGCTTTACTACTGACAATTTGCTTCTAAGTAGCATGTGCAAGTGAGCTAGAATTCTCTAATTGTTTTCAGCGTTTCAGAGGGTGCAGAATTATTTATCAACCTGTACAAAAGCCTCGTGAATCCGGATGAACGCAACTCATCAAGGACGAATGAATCGATGGGGAAGGAATTTTAAGCACAGTCAAGAGAGCAGAGATTTCCCACGGATGCAGGCCCTTTTGGAAACTTTTGCTACTCGCTTTTATCAGAGACTGTCTACTCACGAGTAGTGAGGTACGTCTATGTGAGGGAATTTTTTTCAAGCCGCGACCAAATTTTATGTGTTAGATTTATTCCAAGGCCGAAGATTCGAGCTCGGGTCCTGCAGTTGTAAGGCGGCTGCGCTGACCGCTGGACCAAATTCCCCCCGCTTAGAATGGCCGGCTCCACAGTCTTATATAGGCAGAGGAGGGCCATCGATCGGTCGCTAGACCTCCGTAGTCGGATGGTCCTCGTCGATGGTCGGCTGCCGTCGGATGATCCCGCCGCCGACGCCCGACAGTCCCGTGCCGCTGCCACCGGCCGCGGCCGCTGCCAGGCCGTGCGGCACGCTGTGGATGGGGCAGCCGGATTTCGGCAGTGTGGCGCCGGCCGGGTAGTGGTGGATGACACAGGGCGTGGGGTGGAAGGTCACGTGATGCTGCTGCTGCTGTCCGGCGCTCAGCTTCGAATCGACGCTGGAATCCGAGGAGCCCAGCTGGTAGCCGGCGGACGGGTGGTGGCCGAGTTGGCAGCTGGCGGCGTGCGCGCCGCCGTACCCGGAGTCGCAGCTCCTTACGCTGCTGTAAAATAACAGGGCGTTGCGTTTCTTGGAAAATTTTTGAAGGCCACAGCTCCCCGCCCACACCCCTCACTCACTCTTCCTGGCCGGCCTCTTCTCCGGGTTCCTCGGCAGCAGCCGCCGCCGCCGACGTCGCCGACTGTTGAAGCTGCGACCGTCGGGCTGGCGACAGAACCTGGCCCAGGCAGCTCTGCTGGCTTGGCGTGAGGTCGGACAGGTCGATGGCCGGGTAGGCGGAGGCTGGCCGCGAGTAGCCGCGCTGATGAAGCAGGAGCTGCGGATGCTGCGGATGATGATGGACGTTGGAGATGCTGGTTGCTGGCGGCGGCGGCGCCGCGTGCGAGGCGAGCGGCTGGCGGCCCAGGCTGCCGTGGACCGCGCAGCCGATGAAGGCCGGGTAGCCGCCGACGCCGATGTCGGCTGGTCCGACCTCGACAGCGACTGTTTCGTCGTCGTTGCGGATGTCGCCGTAGCGTCTCAGCGGCTGCTGTGGCTGCTGCTGGAGCTTCTGGCCTCGGAAGGTGCCGCCGTTGCTGGCTCTCCGAATGGCGCCATTCGGCCCGCTGGCGTCCGAGTTTGAGTCGACTGCATCGGCGTCGTCGAGATTGTCGGCTGGGAGGCGGGCCGACTGCTGCTTCTCTGGAGTTGGGATTTGGGATTAGGGATTCGGGATTCATGAGTTGGGATTCTGGATTCATGAGTTGGGATTCGGGATTCATGAGTTGGGATTCTGGATTCATGAGTTAAGATTTGGGATTCGGGATTTCGGAGTTAAGATTAGGGATTAGGGATTTTGGATTCAGGATTCGGGATTTGAGATTTGAGATTCGGGATTCATGAGTTGGGATTCTGGATTCATGAGTTAAGATTTGGGATTTGGGATTTGGGAGTTGAGATTTGGGATTCGGGATTTGGGAGTTGAGATTAGATAGGGATTTTTTATTCAGGATTCGGGATTTCAGATTTCAGATTCGGGATTCATGAGTTGGGATTCTGGATTCATGAGTTAAGATTTGGAATTCGGGATTCATGAGTTGAGATTTGGGATTCGGGATTCATGAGTTGGGATTCTGGATTCATGAGTTGAGATTTGGGATTCAGGATTTGGGAGTTGAGATTTGGTGGTTGTGATTCGAACGCTGGGATTCCGGAATAGGGATTCAGGATTTGAGATTAAGGAGTTGCGATTTTGGAGTTACGACAGGATTTGAGAGTCAGGAGCTAAGGAATTAGTACTTGGGATTTTTTGAACTGATCATTTCAAAGAACTGTGAATTGGGATTTCGAACAACTCTGCTCACCCATGGCGGAGCGGTGCTGCTCTGCCGCCGCCCGACTGTCCCAGTAGCCCTTGCGACAGACGCACAACAGCACCAGCATGAACACCAGCACCATCACCAGGGCTGTGGAGGCGCCAGCTATGAATGCCACGGGGATGTTGTCTGCGGACGAGGGGGGGGGGGCGTGTCGAGGTCTTGGCAAGAAAATATTTAGGATTTCGGCAAAAAGTCGATGATGTCATTTCATTCTCTTAGCTCTACTTTGATTGCCGCGTCCAGCAAGTTAAGCAGAATTGGCCGCGGTTAGTTCGAGTTAAGCCTTGGTAAATCAATGGCAATGCAGGCATGCTCTTGACTCACCCTCGATGGTGAGGCTGATTAGGAGGCTCTGGCTGCCCATCTCATTGGTTGCCGTGCAGTTGTAGATGCCGAAGTCATTCGACTGGACCTCTTCGAAGTGCACAAATGACGTCGTGCCGCCGAGGAAGTCTTCGCGGTAGATGCGGACTCTGCAGTGTTAGGAGCTCTTTAATGATCCTCACGGTTCTCCATTCCCCATCCTCACCGGTAACCCATCCTCACTGGTTTCCCATCCTCACCGGTTTCCCATCCTCACCGGTTCTCCATTCCCCATCCTCACCGGTTTCCCATCCTCACCGGTTTCCCATCCTCACCGGTTTCCCATCCTCACCGGTTTCCCATCCTCACCGGTTCTCCATTCCCCATCCTCACCGGTTTCCCATCCTCACCGGTTTCCCATCCTCACCGGTTTCCCATCCTCCCCGGTTTCCCATCCTCACCGGTTTCCCATCCTCACCGGTTTCCCATCCTCACCGGTTTCCCATCCTCACCGGTTCCCCATTCCCCATCATCATCTTCCTTCATTCCCCATCCTCACCGGTTCTACACTCCCCATCCTCACCAGTTCCCCATTCCCCATCCTCACCGGTTCTACACTCCCCATCCTCACCTGTCCCTCATTCCCCATCCTCACCGGTCCCTCATTCCCCATTCTCAGCTGTCCCTCATTCCCCATCCTCACCTGTCCCTCATTCCCCATCCTTACCTGTCCCCGGTCTCCAGTTTGCGCCCATTGCGCCACCACTGCACGCCACCCTCGCTGGCGGGCGCGGGCACGGACACGATGCGGCACTCGAGGCGGAAGCTGCGGCCGAGCCTGGCGAACTGCTGCCCGGCCGATTCGCACCTGGGCTGCGCCTTCTGGGCCAGCAGTACCCGGCGCGAGATGGATGAGAACTCCGCCCCGCTCACGGTGCAGACGTACTCGCCGAAGTCGCTCGGCCGCAGTCTGGTGAGGCGCAGGCGGGACATCTGGCCCACGACTGGGCCGCCGCTGCCGCTGCCGAAGCCGCTCCTGGGGGCTCCAACGGAGTCGCCCCTGCGCCAGGCGTAGGTCGGCTCCGGTCTGGCGTCCGCCTGGCAGCTGAGCTCGGCTGAGCCGCCGATCTCGGCCGAGTACAGCGTCGGCAAGGAGGGCTCGAACTTAGGACCGTAGCGGACTCGAATCACGGCCTCGGCGTCCGATTTTTCATGGTTGGCTGCGCTGCACCGAATAGTCTGGCCATCGTGGCGTCTGGTCAGCGTCAGGGTCAGCCGGGATGTTGATGGGGCCACCGTGGGAAGCTGGGGGCCGTTCGAGTCGATTGACCAGCTACGGATTGATTGGTTTGGATTGGAAAATTCCATCAGAGCTGAACTGGATGCTGTCTAAATTTATCGTGGAAAATTCCATCAGAGCTGAACTGGATGCTGTCTAAATTTATCGTGGAAAATTCCATCAGAGCTGAACTGGATGCTGTCTAAATTTATCGTGGAAAATTCCATCAGAGTTTAACTGTAGTTCCAGAGTTTTTTGCGGAAACCTACGTGTACACAAAATTGTCGGGCCTCCCGGTGGCGGTGCAGACGGCCGTGACTCTGTCGTGCTCGTGGTACTCGTTATTTTGCCGGTGCGGTTCGATCGCCAGGCTGACAGTGGGCGGCACCGTCACGTACAGCCGCGTGGAGGCGGACATCGGCCTGAGCTCAAAGTTGAGCACCTTAGCGTGGCACTCAATCAGCAGGTTGTGCCTGGCGTCTGTGACCGACTGGCCGTCGATCTCCAGCACCGATGTGACCGTGAAACTGGGCGGGAGAAGAGTGTGTGCGCGTGATGAATTTTCCGGGTTTTTTGGCGCCAGTTTGAATTGCAAACAAAGCGAATTAAAAATAAAATATCAACAATTGAATGTCTATCTGTCATTTTGTTTATTTAAAGCTGTTCTTTAACAGAGAGAACCGAAACATTTCATTTCTAGGAAATTTCTATTATTAAAAGTTGCACCAGACTCACAGCTTGTCCTTGAGCTCCTGCTTCTCAATCCACACGGAGCCTTTGATTGGCTGCTCAAACTGGCGCTTCTCGACCTTCTGCTTGCTGAACTCGGGCACCTGCACCCTGGCGCCGTCGCTGAATGTCCAGCTGATCGTCGCGGCCGGATTCGAACTCGCGGCCTCGCAGATGAGCTCGCCGGATTTACCAGCCGCTAGCTGGGCCGGCTGAGTCAGGCTGAGCGGCTCCAGCTTCAACGACGATGAGGAATTGATTCGCTGCATCAGTTTTAGTCCGTCCAGATTCTTCAGCACTCGGAGGAAGGCCTTCGCGGAGCCGGCGGGCCGGTTCAGGCTGGTCACCTGGCAGGTGTACTCGCCTTGGTCCCCGATGCGCAGGTCCTGGATCTTCAGGTCGTGGATGCCTTCGGGTGGTGTCAGTGGGTTCGGGCGAGCGGTTGTCTGTCTGACCGGTTGCTTGTCTCTGCGTCACCGGTTACCTGTCTCGGCCTCACCGGTTACCTGTCTCTGCCTCACCGGTTACCTGTCTCTGCCTCACCAGTTACCTGTCTCTGCCTCACCGGTTGCTTGTCTCTCTGCCTCACCGGTTGCTTTTCTCTCTGCCTCACCGGTTACCTGTCTCTGCCTCACCGGTTGGTCTCTCTGCCTCACCGGTTACCTGTCTCTGCCTCACCGGTTACCTATCTCTCTGCCTCACCGGTTGTCATTGTTCTTACCAGTTGTCAGTGTCTCTGCCTCACCAGCAGTTATTTTTGACCCAATTAATTACTTCTATCTTCGTTCTTAATCTTTTAGTAATTGAATCATATTTTATTGGAAAAACGTTTGCATTTCTACTGACCACTCGCGGCCAGTAGTCAGATGCGCACCAAACGGTAAGGCAATAAATAAACATTCAGTAGACGAATTCGCCCCGAGTCCCATTCTTCTCCCAATTAACGGGAATAGTTTTGTCTCTTTTGCGCGCCCCATTCTTCAAGTCTGCGCCCGCAAGTTAAGAAACTTCATCTGAGGTCTCCCACGTTGGCTCTGCTGGACTGGCTGGACTTTCTGCAGCTTCAGTTGGAACGCAGCTCGGACACCTGAGCCCATCTGTCACGGAGCCCAGGGACAGGCGAGACAGCCCCCCCCGCCTGCGGTTTTCGTCCCGTCTTTCGCTTTCTGCTTTGGAATTTCGCTGCCACTGCTGGAGTCCCGGACCGACCCTCCCCGCTCCCTGGCATCGGCCTGTGTCTGCTGCTTCCGGCAAAGAATAAGAAAAATTCAATTTTTAATTGGTAGAAATGCGGGCAGCGGAGGACGTGAACGAATAAATGGAGATGGAGCTGAGAGGGGCGGGAAGCTGACACGGCCAAAGTGGAAAGGAAATAAAGAAATTGAAAAGAGAAAGGAGTGGCCCAGGAGAGACCAGAAGGGAGTGAAAAGTGCTTTTAAAAGTTCTGAGAGGGGATTGCAGGGCTGAGAGAGACAAGGTTGAGAGATGAGGGGTAAGAGTGCAGAGTAGAGACAGCAAGGTGAGACAGAAGAGTGAGACAGTAGGGTGAGATAGTAGAGTGAGACAGTAGAGTGAGACAGTAGAGTGAGACAGTAGGGTGAGATAGTAGAGTGAGACAGTAGAGTGAGACAGTAGAGTGAGACAGTAGAGTGAGACAGTAGAGTGAGACAGTAGAGTGAGACAGTAGAGTGAGACAGCAAGGTGAGACAGAAGAGTGAGACAGTAGGGTGAGATAGTAGAGTGAGACAGTAGAGTGAGATAGTAGAGTGAGACAGTAGAGTGAGACAGTAGAGTGAGACAGTAGAGTGAGACAGTAGAGTGAGACAGTAGAGTGAGACAGAAGAGTGAGACAGTAGAGTGAGACAGTAGAGTGAGACAGTAGAGTGAGACAGAAGAGTGAGACAGAAGAGTGAGACAGAAGAGTGAGACAGAAGAGTGAGACAGAAGAGTGAGACAGAAGAGTGAGACAGTAGAGTGAGACAGTAGAGTGAGACAGTATAGAGTGAGACAGTAGAGTGAGACAGTAGAGTGAGACAGTAGAGTGAGACAGTAGAGTGAGACAGTAGAGTGAGACAGTAGAGTGAGACAGTATAGAGTGAGACAGTATAGAGTGAGACAGTAGAGTGAGACAGTAGAGTGAGACAGTAGAGTGAGACAGCATGGTGAGACAGTAGGGTGAGACAGTAGAGTGAGACAGTAGAGTGAGACAGTAGAGTGAGACAGTAGAGTGAGACAGTAGGGTGAGACAGTAGAGTGAGACAGTAGAGGGAGACAGTAGAGTGAGACAGTAGAGTGAGACAGTAGAGTGAGACAGTATAGAGTGAGACAGTAGAGTGAGACAGTAGAGTGAGACAGTAGAGTGGGGTACAGCTGAATGGAGGCAGTCAGAGGAGGCAGGAGGGCAGCGGTGGCCAGCAGTGATGGCAGAGGCAGCTGTTGCGGGTGTCCCAGGGCAGCTGGCTCGCCCTCCGCCAGTTGGTGTACCGGGGTTCCCGCAGACAGAGGGTGGCCGTGGCGGCCAATAAGTCAGCGGTCAATTAACTCGGGAATTCCGCGCGGTCTACACCGGGGGGGGGGGACGACATGCTTGGCGAAGGAATTTTTCAAAGGACACGCAATCCGCGGTGGAACAGACTTTCGCTGCTATTCGGCGAGTTCAACACATTCTCCGTGCTTGCATTGTTGTGCTGCAAGCGGCTGCGGTGTGAAGTGGCCTTTTTTAGTGCGTTGGGGTGGCTGCTGGGCTGAACACCGGAAATCTATTAGGTAATTTTTTTGCGCTGAGATTTTTTGTGACTACATAATTGTAGATTACCGATCAGGATTAGAGTCTACCCAGGTCTAAGTAGAGTCCACCCATATCAAAGTAGCGTCTACCCATATCAAAGTAGCGTCTACCCAGATCAAAGTAGAGACTACCCAGATCAGAATAGAATCTACCCAGATCAAAGTAGAGTCTACCCAGATTAGAATAGATTCTATCCATATCAAAGTAGCGTCTACCCAGATCAAAGTAGAGTCTACCCAGATCAAAGTAGAGTCTACCCAAATCAAAGTAGAGTCTACCCACATCAAAGTAGAGTCTACCCACATCAAAGTAGAGTCTACCCAGATAAGAATAAAGTCTACCCATATCAGAATAGAGTCTACCCACATCAAAGTAGAGTCTACCCAGATTAGAATAGATTCTATCCATATCAAAGTAGCGTCTACCCATATCAAAGTAGAGTCTACCCAGATTAGATTAGAATAGAGTCCACCCATATCAAAGTAGAGTATACCCATATCAAAGTAGCGTCTACCCAAATCAAAGTAGAGTCTATCCATATCAAAGTAGCGTCTACCCAGATCAAAGTAGATTCTATCCATATCAAAGTAGCGTCTACCCAGATCAAAGTAGAGTATACCCATATCAAAGTAGAGTATACCCATATCAAAGTAGATTCTATCCATATCAAAGTAGCGTCTACCCAGATCAAAGTAGAGTATACCCATATCAAAGTAGCGTCTACCCAAATCAAAGTAGAGTCTATCCATATCAAAGTAGCGTCTACCCAGATCAAAGTAGATTCTATCCATATCAAAGTAGCGTCTACCCAGATCAAAGTAGAGTATATCCATATCAAAGTAGAGTATACCCATATCAAAGTAGAGTCTACCCAGATCAAATTAGAGTCTACCCAGATCAAAGTAGCGTCTACCCAGATCCTGTCGTTTCTAAGGGTTTCCAGCACAGTAGGGCCAGCGTATTACCTAATGGCACCTGCAGGTTAAGCAGAGTTGGCCGTGGATAGTAAGCAAAGCTGCAAGTGCTGCTTGCGTAATCTTTTAAAGCCACCTGGCACTACATGTTGGTCAAGCCATTTCCATAAATTTCCTGCTTCTATTCCATGATGAGAATCTCGTTCAATTAAGAAAAAAATTTTCGGGCACAGAATCCCAAGCCCCCCCCCATCCCCCGAAAAAATCAATAGGTATTTTCGCGCACAAGTGAGCACTAGGGGGGGGAGGGGTGGCTCCGTGAGACCGAGGGGCCGAGTCCTTGCGGGACAAATATCCTCATGTCATGCCGCATCGATCCGCAGGGTCCCAGGACAAATAATGTAGCTGAGGAAAAGTATTTCTTGTATCGCCACTATTGAATAGAGAATTCCTTCATTTGGGGATCAGAAGTGAGGGGCAGGGGGGAGGCTATGATTAAAGAGGCTGAGGGATTCTTTGTGCTGCAGAAGTTCGAGCAGATACAGATCAATTGCAGAGCTTTTGGCGCGCATACCGTTATGGATATGATGGCTGTCTGAGAGGGCTGAGACATGAGAGAGATGGGAAGGGGTGAGATTGGAACTGTGAGATATAGGAAGGGGTGAGATTGGAACTGTGAGATATAGGAAGGGGTGAGATTGGAACTGTGAGATATAGGAAGGGGTGAGATTGGAACTGTGAGATATGGGAAGGGGTGAGATTGGAACTGTGAGATATGGGAAGGGGTGAGATTGGAACTGTGAGATATGGGAAGGAGTGAGATTGGAACTGTGAGATATGGGAAGGAGTGAGATTGGAACTGTGAGATATGGGAAGGAGTGAGATTGGAACTGTGAGATATGGGAAGGGGTGAGATTGGAACTGTGAGATATGGGAAGGAGTGAGATTGGAACTGTGAGATATGGGAAGGGGTGAGATTGGAACTGTGAGATATGGGAAGGGGTGAGATTGGAACTGTGAGATATGGGAAGGAGTGAGATTGAAACTGTCAGATATGGGAAGGGGTGAGATTGGAACTGTGAGATATGGGAAGGGGTGAGATTGGAACTGTGAGATATGGGAGGGGTGAGATTGGAACTTTGAGATATGGGAAAGGGTGAGATTGGAACTGTGAGATATGGGAAGGGGTGAGATTGGAACTGTGAGATATGGGAAGGGGTGAGATTGGAACTGTGAGATATAGGAAGGGGTGAGATTGGAACTGTGAGATATGGGAAAGGGTGAGATTGGAACTGTGAGATATGGGAAGGGGTGAGATTGGAACTGTGAGATATGGGAAGGAGTGAGATTGGAACTGTGAGATATGGGAAGGGGTGAGATTGGAACTGTGAGATATGGGAAGGAGTGAGATTGGAACTGTGAGATATTGGAAAGGGTGAGATTGGAACTGTGAGATATGGGAAAGGGTGAGATTGGAACTGTGAGATATGGGAAGGGGTGAGATTGGAACTGTGAGATATGGGAAGGGGTGAGATTGGAACTGTGAGATATGGGAAAGGGTGAGATTGGAACTGTGAGATATGGGAAGGGGTGAGATTGGAACTGTGAGATATGGGAAAGGGTGAGATTGGAACTGTGAGATATGGGAAGGAGTGAGATTGGAACTGTGAGACATAGGAAGGGGTGAGATTGGAACTGTGGGATATAGGAAGGGGTGAGATTGGAACTGTGAGATATGGGAAGGGGTGAGATTGGAACTGTGAGATATGGGAAGGGCTGAGATTGGAACTGTGAGATATGGGAAGGGGTGAGATTGGAACTGTGAGATATGGGAAGGAGTGAGATTGGAACTGTGAGATATGGGAAGGAGTGAGATTGGAACTGTGAGATATGGGAAGGAGTGAGATTGGAACTGTGAGATATGGGAAGGAGTGAGATTGGAACTGTGAGATATGGGAAGGGGTGAGATTGGAACTGTGAGATATGGGAAGGAGTGAGATTGGAACTGTGAGATATGGGAAGGGGTGAGATTGGAACTGTGAGATATGGGAAGGGGTGAGATTGGAACTGTGAGATATGGGAAGGAGTGAGATTGAAACTGTCAGATATGGGAAGGGGTGAGATTGGAACTGTGAGATATGGGAAGGGGTGAGATTGGAACTGTGAGATATGGGAGGGGTGAGATTGGAAATTAGAGAGACAGGAAGGTTAAGAGATAGATTTTGTGAAGTAATTATAAAGCTTGAGACAATTCAGATGAGATTAAGAACCTGTGCAAGATAGAGGACAGCCTTAGCTTTCTGAGATTCTAACATAAAAAGCTTAACGGAAAACGAGTTATAAATAAATATATTTCGTAGCGCACGCCTCAAAGATCGTGGAACATAACTGTCAATATGAGTTCCCTCTTTATTGGGCCACTTTGGGAGCTGGCAGTGTATGAGGAAGAATTAGATTCGCATGAGTTGATCCCCAAACTAAAATCCCATTTCAAAGAGGATTTGCTGTCTCTAAATACGATCTGTGGACATTGGGAGACGAGCTGCAGCCACTGCCAGATGCGATTTTCTCTGAGGGGAGCTGGGAGAGGTCAGTAGGGGAGCGAATGAAGCGATCTGGGGAGCAGGGAGAAAAGTGAAGCGTGAAAAATTGCCATCACGGCTCAAAAATGGTTTGTTAAGCAAAATTTTATTTATGTTTGTTGAAGAGATTTGCTGCTGTTTGACCGAATTACCGCGACAGCCTGCCATGTCAGTGAGAACTTGACTCATAAAGGGCTTAGAGCTGGGTTTAGGGTTGGAGTTAAAGTTAGGAGAGGGAGAAGAGGAGAGACGGAGAGAGGGAGGAAGGGAGGAAGAGAAGAATCCAGAGGGGAGAGAGGAGAGAGTGGCGGAGAGAGAGAGTAGGAAAGAGGGAGAGGGGAGAGAGGGCGAGACAAGGAGAGTGGGAGAGACAAGGAGAGGGGGAGAGAAGGAGAGTGGGAGAGAGAGAAGGAGAGAGGGAAAGAGAGAGGAAAAGAGAAGGAGGGAGGGAGAGACAAAGAGAGTGGGAGAGAGATGAAGAGTGGGAGAGAGGAGAGAAGGGGACAGAGAAGGAGATCGAGAGAGAGAAGGAGAGAGGAGAGAGGAAGAGAGGGAGAGAGAGGGAGATGGGGTAAAGGAGATGAAGAGCGGGAGATGCTGGTGTTCACAAAGAAGAGCACATGAGCGCCAGAAGTTATTCAGCACATTCCAGCCAAGGGCGGTGGCTCTCACATTGCGACGATTCGAATACAAAAAAGCAAATGCAAAGCTTTTGCTGCAGCAGCAACAGCAGCAAAAGTTGCGCCCAGGGCAGCAGCTGATTCGCATTGGAAAGTCTAATTTGAAACAGCCGAACGGGGTCGCATTCTAGTTAGACTTGGCCAGATCCCAGAAACTTTGCACGCCTGGCTGAGGAGAAAAAGAGGATACCCATGAAGAAGGAGGCTGGAAGTCCGAGGTCTGTCTGCAGGGAAACAGAGAGGCTGGGACCCACTTTGTTAGGTGGCGGCAGCAGCTGCCGAAGTCACTCAGCAACTCTCGAGGTGGCTTTCGCGCCAAAACTGCTTTGTTGAACCGAAAAACTTTCACAGTGAGGAAAGACTATGAGTGACAGGCGGCCCGCACTTGAAGTTGGTTTTGACACTGGCTTTGTTGTATTATCCCAGTGTCTCACCCTTCTGGTCCCAGTGTCTCACCCTTCTGTCCCAGTGTCTCACCCTTCTGTCCCAGTGTTTCACCCTTCTATCCCAGTGTCTCACCCTTCCATCCCAGTGTCTCACCCTTCTGTCCCAGTGTCTCACCCTTCTGGTCCCAGTGTCTTCTGGTCCCAGTGTCTCACCCTTCTGGTCCCAGTGTCTCACCCTTCTATCCCAGTGTCTCACCCTTCTGTCCCAGTGTCTCACCCTTCTGGTCCCAGTGTCTCACCCTTCTGGTCCCAGTGTCTCACCCTTCTATCCCAGTGTCTCACCCTTGTATCCCAGTGTCTCACCCTTCTGATCCCAGTGTCTCACCCTTGTATCCCAGTGTCTCACCCTTCTGATCCCAGTGTCTCACCCTTCTGGTCCCAGTGTCTCACCCTTCTGGTCCCAGTGTCTCACCCTTCTATCCCAGTGTCTCACCCTTCTGTCCCAGTGTCTCACGACTCTCACCCTTCTGTCCGAGTGTCTCACCCTTCTATCCCAGTGTCTCACCCTTCTGTCCCAGTGTCTCACCCTTCTGTCCCAGTGTTTCACCCTTCTATCCCAGTGTCTCACCCTTCTGTCCCAGTGTCTCACCCTTCTGGTCCCAGTGTCTCACCCTTCTGGTCCCAGTGTCTCACCCTTCTGTCCGAGTGTCTCACCCTTCTATTCCAGTGTCTCACCCTTCTATCCCAGTGTCTCACCCTTCTGGTCCCAGTGTCTCCACCCTTCACCCTTCTATCTCAGTGTCTCACCCTTCTGGTCCCAGTGTCTCACCCTTCTGTCCGAGTGTCTCACCCTTCTATCCCAGTGTCTCACCCTTCTGGTCCCAGTGTCTCACCCTTCTGTCCGAGTGACTCACCCTTCTATTCCAGTGTCTCACCCTTCTATCCCAGTGTCTCACCCTTCTGGTCCCAGTGTCTCCACCCTTCACCCTTCTATCTCAGTGTCTCACCCTTCTGGTCCCAGTGTCTCACCCTTCTGTCCGAGTGTCTCACCCTTCTATCCCAGTGTCTCACCCTTCTGTCCCAGTGTCTCACCCTTCTGTCCGAGTGTCTCACCCTTCTATCCCAGTGTCTCACCCTTCTGGTCCCAGTGTCTCACCCTTCTATCCCAATGTCTCACCTTTCTATCCCAGTGTCTCACCCTTCTATCCCAATGTCTCACCTTTCTATCCCAGTGTCTCCACCCTTCACCCTTCTATCTCAGTGTCTCACTCTTCTACCTTTATCTCACTGTCTCACTTTTCAACCGTTCAGTCTCAGCCTTCGACCCTTCAGTCTCAGCCTTCGACCCTTCAGTCTCAGCCTTCAACCTTTTAGTCTCCCCCCTTCAACCCTTCAGTCTCAGCCTTGAAACCTTTCAGTCTCAACCTTCAATCCTTCAGTCTCACCCTTCTCCGGCACCCTCAGATACTGGTAGCGGCTGTCGGTTGGCGGGATTCCCGCGGTCGCCACGATCACGCCATCTCTGTGCCAGATGACGCGAGCTGAGGTCTCCAGCTGAGTTCGGCAGGGCAGGATCACGGATTCCCTTTCCAGCATCGTCTGGTCCTCGGGCCCGGCGGTCACCACGGAGCAGCGGATTCCGCGAGTCAGCAGCGACAGCAGGACTGCAAGATTGTAAATTGTTTAATTCGCGATAGAGTTGGTCGAGTAGACGGTTGCTTATGAGTCTCAACAGTCAGAGCGAGTCTCCCTCAACGAAATCACAACTTTTCAGAAATGTTACCCATTAACGAATCTCACCCTCAACAAATCTCACCCTTAGCGAATCTCACCCTTAACGAATCTCACCCTTAACGAATCTCACCCTCAACAAATCTCACCCTTAGCGAATCTCACCCCTCTAAATAATCGCATCTTTTCACGCGATTTTCGCGATCGAATCTCACCCCTGCATCTCCTGTTCAGCGTATTCATACAGTATCAAATAGCCAGGCTTCCCAAATCCTGTATATGGAAGTCGGGGGTCAACAAAGCCCCGAGGTCAGCAAACTTACTGCTTTCAATCACCTGGTCGTACGCAAAAGTGCGAGAGTGAAATTAATACTAAGTGAGTTAAACAGAGTCACTATTTGTGAATCAAGTAACACTCGAGCTATCGGCCCCATGCGGCAGAACTGACTCCACTTGATACTTCGTAGGAATTCCGATTGCTATCATAACACTGTCTGGTCCGCCAGTCTGTCTGCCTCCTACCAAACTTAGGGTCAAGTTTTATTTGTTCAGCGAGTCTGCAGCTGATTTCTGTCATTATTATCTCCTGGATGGCGATTCATGCTGGCACTGCGGAGAGGCAGCTTAGCGCTCACTGCTATTCTAAATATGCGATATTGTTTTAATGTACTCCTGACTGGCAGTATGAGATTTGGATTGATTTTCACTAGGGGGATCAGAGAGGGGGAATCAGGGAGGGGGGAATCAGACAGGGGGAATCAGGGAGGGGGAATCAGGGAGGGGAATCAGAGAAGGGGAATTAGAGAAGGGAATCAGGGATGGGGAATCAGTGAGGGGGATAAGGGAGGGGGAATCAAAGAAGGGGAATCAGGGAGGGCGAACTAGGGAGGGGAATCGGGGAGTGAGAATCAGAGAGGGGGAATCAGAGAGGGGGAATCAGAGAGGGGGAATCAGAGAGGGGGAATCAGAGAGGGGGAATCAGAGAGGGGAAATCAGAGAGGGGGAATCAGGGAGGGGGGAATCAGATAGGGGGGAATCAGAGAGGGGAATCAGACAGGGAGAATCAGACATCAGAGTCAGAAACTCTGTTAATAATTCATATTCCGATCTAAGCACAGCCAGACTCACTTTTGCCGCACATTTGCCAACTATAATTAGCAGTTTTCACGCACTGGGATTTCAACGTTGAATAGTTATAGAAAAAAGGGGAGAATAGGAAGGGAGTGAGGGATGCTGAAGTCGGACTCATCTGTGCCCATGAATGCAACCAAATATTCATTTGCAGAGCGCAGTTCATGTCAGTAAAACTGAAAATAAAAGTGCAACAGATGCCCTCCCAGAGGACTGAGGGGCCGATGTGGGATGGGAGTTCCGTGTAAAACCTGCTGGATGAGTGACTGGGTGGCCTCGGTCTGTGCGCGTCACGGCTCCGTCAGATCCTTTTGGCTTAAAGTCTTTGATATATAAATTTAATAGGAGTATCACTGCCCCACCTGGAACCTCACTGTCTCCCCTGGAACCTCACTGTCTCCCCTGGAACCTCACTGTTTCCCCTGGAACCTCACTGTCTCCCCTGGAACCTCACTGTCTCCCCTGGAACCTCACTGCCTCCCCTGGAACCTCACTGTCTCCCCTGGAACCTCACTGTCTCCCCTGGAACCTCACTGTCTCCCCTGGAACCTCACTGTCTCCCCTGGAACCTCACTGTCTCCCCTGGAACCTCACTGTCTCCCCTGGAACCTCACTGTCTCCCCTGGAACCTCACTGTCTCCCCTGGAACCTCACTGTCTCCCCTGGAACCTCACTGTCTCCCCTGGAACCTCACTGTCTCCCCTGGAACCTCACTGTCTCCCCTGGAACCTCACTGTCTCCCTTGGAACCTCACTGTCTCCCTGGAACCTCACTGTCTCCCCTGGAACCTCACTGTCTCCCCTGGAACCTCACTGTCACCCCTGGAACCTCACTGTCTCCCCTGGAACCTCACTGCCTCCCCTGGAACCTCACTGTCTCCCCTGGAACCTCACTGTCTCCCCTGGAACCTCACTGTCTCCCCTGGAACCTCACTGTCTCCCCTGGAACCTCACTGTCTCCCCTGGAACCTCACTGTCTTCCCTGGAACCTCACTGTCTACCCTGGAACCTCACTGTCTCCCCTGGAACCTCACTGTCTTCCCTGGAACCTCACTGTCTCCCCTGGAACCTCACTGTCTTCCCTGGAACCTCACTGTCTCCCCTGGAACCTCACTGTCTCCCCTGGAACCTCACTGTCTCCCCTGGAACCTCACTGTCTCCCCTGGAACCTCACTGTCTCCCCTGGAACCTCACTGTCTCCCCTGGAACCTCACTGTATCCCCTGGAACCTCACTGTTTCCCCTGGAACCTCACTGTCTCCCCTGGAACCTCACTGTCTCCCCTGGAACCTCACTGTCTCCCCTGGAACCTCACTGTTTCCCCTGGAACCTCACTGTTTCCCCTGGAACCTCACTGTCTCCCCTGGAACCTCACTGCCTCACATGGAACCTCACTGTCTCCCCTGGAACCTCACTGCCTCACCTGGAACCTCACTGTCTCCCCTGGAACCTCACTGTCTCCCTGGAACCTCACTGTCTCCCCTGGAACCTCACTGTCTCCCCTGGAACCTCACTGTCTCCCCTGGAACCTCACTGTCTCCCCTGGAACCTCACTGTCTCCCCTGGAACCTCACTGTCTCCCCTGGAACCTCACTGTCTCCCCTGGAACCTCACTGTCTCCCCTGGAACCTCACTGTCTCCCCTGGAACCTCACTGTCTTCCCTGGAACCTCACTGTCTCCCCTGGAACCTCACTGTCTCCCCTCACTGTCTCCCCTGGAACCTCACTGTCTCCCCTGGAACCTCACTGTCTCCCCTGGAACCTCACTGTCTCCCCTGGAACCTCACTGTCTCCCCTGGAACCTCACTGTTTCCCCTGGAACCTCACTGTCTCCCCTGGAACCTCACTGTCTCCCCTGGAACCTCACTGTCTCCCCTGGAACCTCACTGTCTCCCCTGGAACCTCACTGCCTCACCTGGAACCTCACTGTCTCCCCTGGAACCTCACTGTCTCCCCTGGAACCTCACTGCCTCACCTGGAACCTCACTGTTTCCCCTGGAACCTCACTGTCTCCCCTGGAACCTCACTGTCTCTCCTGGAACCTCACTGTCTCTCCTGGAACCTCACTGTCTCCCCTGGAACCTCACTGTCTCCCCTGGAACCTCACTGTCTCCCCTGGAACCTCACTGTCCCCCCTGGAACCTCACTGTCTCCACTGGAACCTCACTGTCTCCCCTGGAACCTCACTGTCTCCCCTGGAACCTCACTGTCTCCCCTGGAACCTCACTGTCTCCCCTGGAACCTCACTGTCTCCCCTGGAACCTCACTGTCTCCCCTGGAACCTTACTGTCTCCCCTGGAACCTCACTGTCTCCCCTGGAACCTCACTGTCTCCCCTGGAACCTCACTGTCTCCCCTGGAACCTCACTGTCTCCCCTGGAACCTCACTGTCTCCCCTGGAACCTCACTGTCTCCCCTGGAACCTCACTGTCTCCCCTGGAACCTCACTGTCTCCCCTGGAACCTCACTGCCTCACCTGGAACCTCACTGTCTCCCCTGGAACCTCACTGTCTCCCCTGGAACCTCACTGTCTCCCCTGGAACCTCACTGCCTCCCCTCCCTCCCAAGAAAGTGCCTTCCAGCCCAGGAATTGCATATCTGGCATCTGAAATCAGCACTCGTCATCAGCACTCGTCATCCCTGGGGCGATTTTCTGCCTCTAAAAGCAGGATGAGAGACAGAGTGCTCACTGATTTGCTATGCCTGTCAGGAACTCTCTCAGCTAATCACATTCTGTTTAGTTAATAAAATGCCTCCCACTGGCATCCCGCGAGCCTCAAGTTAAACAGTCTACCGAGTCAAGGCGCCACTGCGACCACTCGAATTTCTATCAATGAAGGAATTGTAAGCGAGATCCTTGAGCCAACTTGTCACTCAGCCCGTCAGTCACACGGGCGGATCCCCAATTATGATGCCGCTCTTGCTGGACTCGAGGGTCCATTGTGGCTCACTCTTTGCCTTTGCTTTCATTTGGGTGAGTGGCCGCTTCAAGTGAGCGCTCGAGTCTGAAGCGAAGTTCCAAACATTAATGTAGAATTCACTAGCCCTGCGCTCCAGGCTGCGCTGCTGAGGATTGAGACTGCATAGTGCCTGTCTTAGTGCCTGTTTTAGTGCCTGTCTTAGTGCCTGTCTTAGTGCCTGTCTTAGTGCCTGTCTTAGTGCCTGTCTTAGTGCCTGTCTTAGTGTCTGTCTTAGTGCCTGTCTTAGTGCCTGTCTTAGTGTCTGTCTTAGTGCCTGTCTTAGTGCCTGTCTTAGTGTCTGTCTTAGTGCCTGTCTTAGTGCCTGTCTTAGTGCCTGTCATAGTGTCTGTCTTAGTGTCTGTCTTAGTGTCTGTTTAGTGCCTGTCTTAGTGTCTGTCTTAGTGTCTGTCTTAGTGCCTGTTTAGTGCCTGTCTTAGTGTCTGTCTTAGTGTCTGTTTAGTGCCTGTCTTAGTGCCTGTCTTAGTGTCTGTCTTAGTGTCTGTTTAGTGCCTGTCTTAGTGCCTGTCTTAGTGTCTGTCTTAGTGTCTGTCTTAGTGTCTGTCTTAGTGTCTGTTTAGTGCCTGTCTTAGTGTCTGTCTTAGTGCCTGTCTTAGTGCCTGTCTTAGTGCCTGTCTTAGTGCCTGTCTTAGTGCCTGTCTTAGTGTCTGTCTTAGTGTCTGTTTAGTGCCTGTCTTAGTCTGTCTTAATCTGTCTGTCTGTCTGTCTGTCTGTCTGTCTGTCTGTCTGTCTGTCTGTCTGTCTGTCTGTCTGTCTGTCTGTCTGTCTGTCTGTCTGTCTGTCTGTCTGTCTGTCTGTCTGTCTGTCTGTCTGTCTGTCTGTCTGTCTGTCTGTCTGTCTGTCTGTCTGTCTGTCTGTCTGTCTGTCTGTCTGTCTGTCTGTCTGTCTGTCTGTCTGTCTGTCTGTCTGTCTGTCTGTCTGTCTGTCTGTCTGTCTGTCTGTCTGTCTGTCTGTCTGTCTGTCACAGTTGTATGTTTTCTTTCGCCAGTTTACTTATGATTGAAGTATTCATCGCGCATGCACCCTAGGCCCCGCTACCTGAGGGGCAGGGGGAGGACAAGAGGGCAAAGGGACGGGGGAGCGGATTGGCTCCTCTGATTAAAATCGAGAAAGAAGCAGAAATCGAGCAGAAAAAAAGCAGAGAAGCCAGGAAAGAACGGAAAAATAAAGAATATCAGCTCCCCGTGGCAAGCCGGCAGGCCCTAAGTTGAAACATATTGCTTGGCAAGAAAGAGAAAAGCAGGAGACCCCCAAAAAAGTTAATTTTCTGCAGCCGCGCGCAGCTTCTTCTGGAAGACGCGGGGGAGGCGGCCCGGGTTTCACTTGCCTGGCCCAGGCCGAGGGCGGATGCTGACCGCTGCTCGACAAGTATTTTGAAGCGCCTAAGTCATATGTTGCTGCTCCGTCAAGGTCCCTCATCTGCAGCTTCCAGCCTCTCCACTGGAAACCAAATACCGAGAAAGAATCCAACCCTCATTCAGACAACACCTTTGGGAAATTTTGCTAAATTTGATGCTTTGAGAAGTCAAGCTCAAGCTCATTCTTCTGCAATCCTAATTTTTCTGAAGATACAGGAAATTCGCCCATTGGCTTGAAGTTCGAGATTAAGTTCGAATTGCGAAAGGGAGGGAGAGAGAGGGCAAGATGAAATTCGTATTTTAACGGATGGATAAATTTCCTGGAAATGGTAATCAGATGGACCTTGGAGCCAATATATCCGCCTATCTGGCTCTGTTTATCCTTGATGGACCGGGGCAACCGGCGGCCTCCGGCTTGTGCGGCTTGCGTTGCGGCCCTGGCTGCGGAACTCGACTTGAATCTGCGCTGCGGAGCCTCCTGCGGTGTCTTTTTCTTGGCCAGATACTTTTTACAGGGCTGAAGCAGAAGCCCAAGAAGGAAGCTGTTCGGATTTTTTCTCACCGAGAAGAAATGCAATTGTAACAAATTCGCAACTTGCGTGCTGCCTTGGCTTCTTCTGTGCTGATTTTGTTCACTAAACTACAGTAAACAAGCGGTAGCATTGAATCCCAGTGGCTAATAAGGTAATAGGGTATATGATAGATAGATGGATAGATAGACAGATAGATAGATAGATAGATAGATAGATAGATAGATAGATAGATAGATAGATAGATAGATAGATAGATAGATAGATAGATAGATAGATAGATAGATAGATAGATAGATAGATAGATAGATAGATAGATAGATAGATAGATAGATAGATAGATAGATAGATAGATAGATAGATAGATAGATAGATAGATAGATAGATAGATAGATAGATAGATAGATAGATAGATAGATAGATAGATAGATAGATAGATAGATAGATAGATAGATAGATAGATAGATAGATAGATAGATAGATAGATAGATAGATAGATAGATAGATAGATAGATAGATAGATAGATAGATAGATAGATAGATAGATAGATAGATAGATAGATAGATAGATAGATAGATAGATAGATAGATAGATAGATAGACAGATAGATAGAGACAGACAGATAGATAGAGACAGACAGATAGATAGAGACAGACAGATAGATAGAGACAGACAGATAGATAGAGACAGACAGATAGATAGAGAGACAGACAGATAGATAGAGAGACAGACAGATAGAGAGACAGACAGATAGATATAAAAGTACAGGCAGACACAGACAAACTCAGACAGCTGAGCATTCAGTCTGGGCGAAGCCAGGGAAAACGATTATGAAACTTTCGACCTTCCTAATCTGTCAATCAAATCCCGCGGCCCCTCCCAAGGCATCTATCTGAGGCTTTGAAAGCGCCATTAACTTTATAAATAATTTCTTCTCAAATTGAATGACCTCCTGCAATTAGTGCACATTTAATAAATTTCCTACTTGAGCTGCATGCTGACGACTGCAGTTGCCGTAGCGCCCATGGTTTCACTACCGGTACGACATCAACCTGTAGACGGCCTTCTTTCCACATCTTTTTTCCTGTCAGGGGAGTCTTAGTGCCACAGAATTTTTAGGAATTCCATTTGGTTCGTTCGGTGGGGGGGGGCTATTCTGGGATAATTAAGGAGGCTACAAAGTTGTAAAAAATCCTCATTACTGGCGTCAGTTCCCGTTTAGTTTGGCAGCTGCCGTGGTCAGAGTGCTTTGGCTCAGGCTGAGAACCATTAACCCGGATGCCATTCCTCTGCTTTTATTGGCGGGAGGCTATCCAAGGCTTGCTGCTATGGAAAGAGTTTTGCTATCCTTAAAGTTGATCAATTTCTTTTGGCAGTTTTACGAGTTTGATCATCGGGATATGGGATATTTATGACCGGCTCCGAGATTTAAGCGGAATTGCTGCAACTGCAGAGCTTGAACCTTCCCACTAAATGGTCAACCCGTTTTGGGGGCTGCTTGTAACTGAAAACTTGTGACACATTGCTACTGCTTTTAATATTAATGATGATTAACTTGCTGGTGCTGTGAGGTACTGGCGCTGATTTCCATAGGAACCAACTGTCGGAATAGGAGACAGATAGACAGACAGACAGACAGACAGACAGACAGACAGACAGACAGACAGACAGACAGGCAGGCAGACAGACAGACAGACAGACAGACAGACAGACAGACAGACAGACAGACAGACAGACAGACAGACAGGCAGGCAGACAGACAGACAGACAGACAGACAGACAGACAGACAGACAGACAGACAGACAGGCAGGCAGACAGACAGACAGACAGACAGACAGACAGACAGACAGACAGGCAGGCAGACAGACAGACAGACAGACAGACAGACAGACAGGCAGGCAGACAGACAGACACAGACAGACAGACAGACAGACAGACAGACAGACAGACAGACAGACAGACAGACAGACAGACAGACAGACAGACAGACAGACAGACAGACAGACAGACAGACAGACAGACAGACAGACAGACAGACACTAAGACAGACAGACAGACACTAAGACAGACAGACAGACACTAAGACAGACAGACAGACAGACAGACAGACAGACAGACAGACAGACACACACACAGACAGACAGACAGACAGACAGACAGACAGACAGACAGACACTAAGACAGACAGACAGACAGACAGACAGACAGACACTAAGACAGACAGACAGACACTAAGACAGACAGACAGACACTAAGACAGACAGACAGACACTAAGACAGACAGACAGACAGACAGACAGACAGACAGACAGACACACAGACAGACAGACAGACACTGCAGCTACAGAGGCGCAGTCCGCACTGAAGTGCTATGAATCTGCAGGGAGGGAGCCGGATGCGAGGCGCAGCGGGCAGGCGGCCCTCACGCAGTCCCGGCAGCCAGCAATGATCCACTCTAATCGGCAACTCTACGCTCGCCAGTCAGGCACCACCAGCGAGTAGATGAAGCCGTACAAGAGGGGGGGGGCATCGCTGACAGGATTAATTGAGACTCAGGGTATTACATAACCAATCCCCAATAAAATGGAGAGCGCGAAGGATTTCTCGGCCTCTGAGCACGTAGTTGTTATAACTGAGAAGAGCCCCGACTCGCTGGATCAAAAAAAAATTGCCCAGAAACTGGGACTGAGCACGATCGCTCTCGAGTACTGTCGGTTTTTTGGTCGGTCAAAAAATCCACCTACCTCAGCTAAGCGCTTTGGGATTTTCCGACACAACAGTGCTTTTACCGGGACACCGGGTTCGCATGCTGTGTTTGCCTATAACATGATGGTGGCTCACTTCAGTCTGAGGAGGCTCTCAATAAAATGAGCACAATATGGAAAACATTTAAGCTGATGTTTCTTTGGCTTTCGTTTGTACAAGCCGGGAGTCCCGTGTCAGGCCCGACCACCCATGAATAAGTAACTAGATGCTCACTGCTCACTCGCTGCACCTGTGTCACACAACTGCATTGGGGTTTAGGGAAGAATTCAGAACTATAAAACTGAGCACTTTGTGTTTATTAGGCTTCGCGGTTCAGGTTGTGTGCGAGGAAGTTCGATAACTGTGAATTATAGAGAAATGTACGTTTGTGCTGGAGCTGTCAGAGAGTTGGAGGGGAAGCGAGCGAGAGATGGAGAGAGTCAGAGAGGGAAGCGAGGAGAGGATAAGAGAGAGTCAGAGAGGGAAGCGAGGAGATAAAAGAGAGTCAGAGAGGGAAGCGAGGAGATAAAAGAGAGTCAGAGAGGGAAGCGAGGAGAGGATAAGAGAGAGTCAGAGAGGGAAGCGAGGAGATAAAAGAGAGTCAGAGAGGGAAGCGAGGAGATAAGAGAGAGTCAGAGAGGGAAGCGAGAAGGAGATAAGAGAGAGTCAGAGAGGGAAGCGAGAAGGAGATAAGAGAGAGTCAGAGAGGGAAGCGAGAAGGAGATAAGAGAGAGTCAGAGAGGGAAGCGAGGAGAGGATAAGAGAGAGTCAGAGAGGGAAGTGAGAAGAGGATAAGAGAGAGTCAGAGAGGGAAGCGAGGAGATAAAAGAGAGTCAGAGAGGGAAGCGAGGAGAGGATAAGAGAGAGTCAGAGAGGGAAGCGAGGAGATAAGAGAGAGTCAGAGAGGGAAGCGAGGAGAGGATAAGAGAGAGTCAGAGAGGGAAGCGAGGAGGAGATGAGTCAGAGATCAGAGCAGTTTGAACGCCATAAAGAGCAGAGATCGGCAAGCGCTGGTACATTGCATTGAGGAGAAGCACCCGAGGAGAAGCAATGCAGTTTCATTGACACTCTTACGAAGAATTGCCTCTCCTCCAAGCCTTTGGCCAGATTTTATTGACAGAATTTGACCGACCAACTCGGCCGTGGGATCATTGTTAATCCTTCAGTTTGATCGAAAGATGATCCATTTTGCCTGTGACCGTTACTTATTTATAGTGCAGCGTATCTGAAGTCTCTCTCTCTCTCTCTCTCTCTCTCTCTCTCTCTCTCTCTCTCTCTCTCTCTCTCTCTCTCTCTCTCTCTCTCTCTCTCTCTCTCTCTCTCTCTCTCTCTCTCTCTCTCTCTCTCTCTCTCTCTCTCTCTCTTAACAAAACTGGCAATGAGAATTCTTGTCGCTTCCCGGCTATGCAGTCTGGCCAGCAAACGAGGTCACAGAGGTCAACGGGCAATATTATTACGACACGAGCCATTTCTAACCAACCTTTTTCTTAGCGCCCATAAGGAATTCCCAGTCTCCCTTATTCCTCATCAGAATCCGTCCCTCATAATATTTTGAGTTTTTTTATTCACCAGGGCACACAGTATCCGAGCCTTGATAACTTGAAGATTGATTCTCAAGAGTCCGCCCAGAGCCTGCTGAACAATGGGGAGGTTTTACAGTCACTTCAGATTGGAGAATTGGCGAGAGTAAGTGGCGGTGAGGAAGGGATTGCCTCCTCAGAGAGGACTGTTGGACTGACAGGTGGATATTGTGAGGCTGAGCCCGATCTCTTGTGACTATTTTTTCAGTCTGTGCTCACAATATGAAATGGGAATGGGATTTCACACCTTTGATTGCTGAGGATTAAGACTAGGATTTTGGTGGATTGTTGCGGGCAGGGCGGGTTTCTTCAGGGATGGTTTCTTCAGGGAGGTTTTCTTCAGGGTGGGTCTCTTTGGGTGGGTTTCTCCAAACAGGGGTTCATAAGAGATCAAAGGAGGGCATGAGGACTAGGGGACAAAATAAGGGTCAGAGGAGGGGGTCAGAGGAGAGGGTCAGAGGGGGGGTCAGAGAGGGTCTGAGGAGGGGTTCAGAGGAGGGGTCAGAGGAGGGGTCAGAGGAGGGGTTCAGAGGAGGGGTTCAGAGGAGGGGTCAGAGGAGGGGTCAGAGGAGGGGTCAGAGGATGGGTTCAAAGGAGGGGTTCAGAGGAGGGGTTTAGGGGAGGGGGTCAGAGGAGGGGGTCAGAGGAGGGGGCCAGAGGAGGGGGTCAGAGGAGGGGGTCAGAGGAGGGGGTCAGAGGAGTGGATCAGACGAGGGGGTCAGAGGAGGGGGTCAGAGGAGAATGTGAAATGAGAGTCAGACTTAGAGGAGGCAGTTAAGACAGCAGTCAATTCGCAGCACTTGAACACCCCAGAGCAAAAAAATGCTTCTCCCCCTGCCTTGAGCCGGAGGCGACTCCCAGCAATTCTCGGGGAGAACCGGCCGGAACTCTCAGTCCAAAAATTTAAACAAAACAGCTAACAAGAAAACTGTAGAGGCAGCGGGGTGCGCGGGAGGGGCTTCGATGATTGCCGAGAAAACATGCTTAAAAAGTTGCTCAGAGTTCAATGTCAACGCGACCTTTTGACCCCCGCCCCCGCTGCCAATGGGAGGCTCTACCCGCCAACATCCTGGTTAAATATGGCCTTAGGGATGCTTTTGAAGGCTTTGGCTGCGAGTGCAGACTGCTAGTATTGAGATGCCAGGGAATTGGGGGATTTCTACGCTCGTACATACGGAAAACGCACGGATCAATGAAAGACGGAAAAAAGATTCCATGGGAGACAGTGAGGGGAGACAGTGAGGGGAGACAGTGAGGGGAGACAGTGAGGGGAGACAGTGAGGTTCCAGGGGAGACAGTGAGGTTCCAGGGGAGACAGTGAGGTTCCAGGGGAGACAGTGAGGTTCCAGGGGAGACAGTGAGGTTCCAGGGGAGACAGTGAGGTTCCAGGGGAGACAGTGAGGTTCCAGGGGAGACAGTGAGGTTCCAGGGGAGACAGTGAGGTTCCAGGGGAGACAGTGAGGTTCCAGGGGAGACAGTGAGGTTCCAGGGAGACAGTGAGGTTCCAGGGGAGACAGTGAGGTTCCAGGGGAGACAGTGAGGTTCCAGGGGAGACAGTGAGGTTCCAGGGAGACAGTGAGGTTCCAGGGGAGACAGTGAGGTTCCAGGGGAGACAGTGAGTTTCCAGGGGAGACAGTGAGGTTCCAGGGGAGACAGTGAGGTTCCAGGGGAGACAGTGAGGTTCCAGGGGAGACAGTGAGGTTCCAGGGGAGACAGTGAGGTTCCAGGGGAGACAGTGAGGGGTAACAGTGAGGGGAGACAGTGAGGGAAGAGAGAGCACGGGAACTCTTACAATTCGGTGACTGCTTTGTCTTCGACTTGCCATCCAAGCATTTTTGTTTCTCCTGTCATTATTTCTTTCCAAAATTTCCTTTCATCTCGCCCCGCAACTACACTGGCAGGCCTTTTATCTCTGGCCCTGTCCCCACGACCGGGAAGATTTTAAAGTCGCCGAGTCGCCTACGAACATGCCTCGAGTTCGCAGTCGATGAGGTCATTTCAGGAGACCCTCCGACTCTTCGTCTCACTAATCGGTGTAGGGGGGGGGGGGGGTAGCCCGCCGTCTTGCAAAAATTTGCATACTCGATTCTTGGAAACGCGTCATTTCTGTGGTCTTTAATGGAGATGGGCGGGTGGCGGACAGTGGGCGACCGGGATAGGCTGGCCAGAGTGAGGGACCATGTGACTGAATAGTTGACACGGTACTGAGGTCCCATGTCTTTGATTGATAGAAAATTATGCCAATTATTCATGCAAAATAAACCTTGACGAATTATTCAATAAATGTACAAATAATTCATGGGTAAGGTCATGAGTTTATGAGTTTATGAGTTCATGAGTTTATGAGTTTATGAGTTCATGAGTTCATGAGTTCATGAGTTTATGAGTTCATGAGTTCATGAGTTCATGAGTTCATGAGTTCATGAGTTCATGAGTTCATGAGTTTATGAGTGGGTGAGTGAGTGAGTGAGTGAGTGAGTGAGTGAGTGAGTGAGTGAGTGAGTGAGGGAGTGAGTGAGTGAGTGAGTGAGTGAGTGAGTGAGTGAGTGAGTGAGTGAGTGAGTGAGTGAGTGAGTGAGTGAGTGAGTGAGTGAGTGAGTGAGTGAGTGAGTGAGTGAGTGAGTGAGTGAGTGAGTGAGTGAGTGAGTGAGTGAGTGAGTGAGTGAGTGAGTGAGTGAGTACACATACATGTAGCAGCAGATTAAAGCGCAAGAGATTAATGACCGGAGCTCAAAGCCCTCCCAGTGAAAAGATCAAGCAGGCTACCTGCTCACGATGCCTCTTGAAGCCCCCAGCAGGTGGAATTCCGCAGGCGTGGTCGCGAACAATGAGCCCACAATCTGGTGCCTCTGCAGACTCAACGCTGGGAACCGCAGGAACGCCAGGGCTGGGTCAGAGACTTCCTCATTCACGACTGTTTTCCACGGGCTGCACGCGGAGCCGCAAAGCAGCCCTGGGCTTTTTTGCTAAAAGCGGCTACAGACTCTCCGCTCCATCTCTCTCTCTCTCTCTCCCTCTCTCTCCAGTCTCCCTGCTCCCAAGTATTATTCAGAACCCAGTTTTCTCCTTCTGCTTCAATGCTTGTTTTTCTTTGACCAAATTGTTAACAAGGGAAATTGTGGAGAGCCGATCCGAGGAGGTGGGCTGAGTGAGCTCAATGCAACGGCTTCAGGTTGGAGATAGACTTGAGTGGAATTTGGATTCAGGCATTTGGGTTCAGGCATTTTGGGTTCAGGGATTTGGGTTCAGAGATTTTTGTTCAGGGATTTGGGTTCAGGGATTTGGGTTCAGGGATTTGGGTTCAGGGATTTTGGTTCAGGGATTTGGGTTCAGGGATATAGGTTCAGGGATTTGGGTTCAGAGATTTTTGTTCAGGGATTTGGGTTCAGGGATTTGGGTTCAGGGATTTGGGTTCAGGGACTTGGGTTCAGGTATTTGGGTTCAGGAATTTGGGTTCAGGCATTTGGGTTCAGAAATTTGGGTTCAGGGATTTGGGTTCAGGTATTTGGGTTCAGGGATTTGGAATCAGGGATTTTGATTCAGGCATTTGGGTTCAGGAATTTGGGTTCAGGGATTTGGGTTCAGGCATTTGGGTTCAGGCATTTGGAATCAGGGATTTTGGGTTCAGGGATTTGGAATCAGGGATTTTGGGTTCAGGGATTTTGGTTGAGAAACTTTGGTTCAGGGATTTGGGTTCAGGGATTTGGGTTCAGGGATTTGGGCTCAGAGATTTTGGTTCAGGGATTTGGGTTCAGGGATTTGAGTTCAGGGATTTGGGATCAGGGATTTGGGTTCAGGGATTTGGGTTCAGGGATTTGGGTTCAGGCATTTGGGTTCAGGCATTTGGGTTCAGGTATTTGGGTTCAGGCATTTGGGTTCAGGTATTTGGGTTCAGGCATTTGGGTTCAGGCATTTGGGTTCAGGCATTTGGGTTCAGGCATTTGGGTTCAGGCATTTGGGTTCAGGCATTTGGGTTCAGGCATTTGGGTTCAGGCATTGGGTTCAGGCATTTGGATTCAGGAATTTGGGTTCAGGCATTTGGAATCAGGGATTTTGGGTTCAGGGATTTGGAATCAGGGATTTTGGGTTCAGGGATTTGGAATCAGGGATTTTGGGTTCAGGGATTTTGGTTGAGAAACTTTGGTTCAGGGATTTGGGTTCAGGGATTTGGGTTCAGGGATTTGGGCTCAGAGATTTTGGTTCAGGGATTTGGGTTCAGGGATTTGAGTTCAGGGATTTGGGATCAGGGATTTGGGTTCAGGGATATAGGTTCAGGGATTTGGGTTCAGAGATTTTTGTTCAGGGATTTGGGTTCAGGGATTTGGGTTCAGGGATATAGGTTCAGGGATTTGGGTTCAGGGATTTGGGTTCAGGGATACAGGTTTAGGGATTTCGGTTCAGGCATTTGGGTTCAGGCATTTGGGTTCAGGCATTTGGGTTCAGGTATTTGGGTTCAGGCATTTGGGTTCAGGTATTTGGGTTCAGGCATTTGGGTTCAGGCATTTGGGTTCAGGCATTTGGGTTCAGGCATTTGGGTTCAGGCATTTGGGTTCAGGTATTTGGGTTCAGGCATTTGGGTTCAGGCATTTGGGTTCAGGCATTTGGGTTCAGGCATTTGGGTTCAGGCATTTGGGTTCAGGGATTTGGGTTCAAGGAATTAATCAGCCATTTAAACTGCCATGGCTTACACGATCCCTCCATTATTGAGCAGGCAATCTTGCATCCCATCAAAGTGTGTCACCGCGGCGCCTCCACCACTGGCTTTCCAATTTAGAGTTTGACCTTCCCTGGCGTAGTTCCTGATTCCCACTGATTGAAAATCGAAGAGATGGGGCTGATGGGGAGCCTGGGCGGATGCGAGGCGCGTGCTTCGAAATGGACTGGATGGCTGTAAAATACGCGAAATATGGGAATCCGCGGGTAGGGTCCGATAATGAGGATGCTAATGCTGATGGGGCTAATGAGAGCGGATCAGGCTGGCCGGTTGCATCAGAGGGATTTGACCGCGGCCGCTTTGATTGGCTGGCGGAAATCGAAAGTGAGGGGACAGCGGGATTGGCGGCCCGGCTGATTATAGCGAGTTTGGCAGCTTGCTGTGGCGCCTCGGCTGATTGAAGATGTGGGAGAGCGGCGAGTGCGCGAGCCCCTGCTGCGAGCCGGACCGGAAGTTTGGGGACGCACGGGAGCGATAGAGACAAAAATTAGAGAGAGAGAGAGACGAACAGACAGACAGACAGGCAGGCAGACAGACAGGCAGGCAGACAGACAGGCAGGCAGACAGGCAGACAAACAGACAGACAGACAGGCAGATAGACAGGCAGGCAGACAGGCAGGCAGACAGGCAGGCAGGCAGACAGACAGACAGACAGACAGACAGACAGACAGACAGACAGGCAGACAGGCAGACAGACAGACAGACAGACAGACAGACAGACAGACAGACAGACAGACAGACAGACAGGCAGGCAGGCAGACAGGCAGGCAGACAGACAGACAGACAGACAGACAGACAGACAGACAGACAGACAGACAGGCAGATAGACAGGCAGGCAGACAGGCAGGCAGACAGGCAGACAGACAGACAGACAGACAGACAGACAGACAGACAGACAGACAGACAGACAGACAGACAGGCAGACAGGCAGACAGACAGACAGACAGGAAGGCAGGCAGACTGACAGGCAGGCAGACAGGCAGGCAGACAGGCAGGCAGACAGGCAGGCAGACAGGCAGACAGACAGGCAGACAGGCAGGCAGGCAGACAGACAGGCAGACAGGCAGACAGGCAGGCAGGCAGACAGACAGGCAGACAGGCAGACAGGTAGGCAGACAGTACAAGCATCCCCTCATTCGGCCATCGCACTCATCCTCAAAATCCATCTTTAATACCCAGAAATGTTCTCCTAAAGAAACTGGAGGATCTCCAGCCAAGCGAACGGGATTTCCCACAATTCCAGAGCTCCTCCGCCCATCGAACCAGAAGAATTTTGCTCCTTTGTTGGGCCGCTCCGGCCAGGGAATTAAAATCTTTCATCTATTCGATCGCTGGTGCCGCGCAGCAACTTCGTCTGGCACAGAAAAGTCCGGCCGGCCGGCCGGCCGGCCGAAGTGCTTTGTCAATCCAGCCGGAAAGAATGCCTTCGCTCCTGCCCGCTCTTCATCCGCCCGGTCGAATTCCGGGCCCTTGCGAATCCGGGCCGCCTGTCTTGGAACAGCTCGACAAGGCGTTAAAAAACTGGCCGCTACTCAAGAGTCGGACTGATTGGAGAGGGGCTCCAGTGCTTGAGGAAGGGGAGACGGAATGACGGTCTCCAGTTTCACAACTCGTACTGTTTAGGATTGGGCGGAGACAGTTTAGGAAAAGAAAGTGCATGGGGTTTAAGGATTTTACTGGAAGGAATTCAAGGGGATTGCAAGGGGAATTGCAAAGGTGAATTGCAAGAAAGATTGCTCAGACCAGCAACCGAATGAAAGTTGATTAAAAAGTCTTCGATCCGCTGTCTATGGGCCGAATCTCCCTTCGAGTTTCGGAACCCTTCTCCCAGCCAGCGGCGGCACCGAATCAATCGCATTCCCCGCAGTTGACAGCTGGAAATTCAATAAGGCGGACACCGCGGCAGAAGCCGGCCAGACGCCGGGGCAATGAAAAATGAAATCTCTTTGGGGGGGGGCAGACATTTCCCGCCTTCCTTCTTTAACCCAGCCGGCCTCCGACCCCCCGAGAAGGCTGAGGCGGATGAAAAATGACTATTGGATTGATGAGGCTCCGGTGCCGACCTCCCGTGAAGAGAACAACTCCCAACCTCAGGGAGGGACACTGCCATAGGATTTGGCTGAGAGCTGGGACTAGAACTCCTGCCCATCCTAGACATTGCTGAGCAGACTCACGCAGCAGAACTCAAGCCCCTCCCCCCCCCCCTAGTTCGCTTCTTCTTCTTCCTTTGTTCAAGGGAAGGCGAGAGAGAGAGTAGAAGTTAGGGAACGGGCAGAATGTCTGAGCAGGGTTTTATTATTGACAAATTTGCTTGAGTTCTTGGATTGACAAAGACAATTGAAGCGCCTGGGGTATGGGGGGAGGGCATTGCGAGCGCATGCATGTGTGACGCAACCACTGCTTCAGACCTGATGAAGAGGGAGCCTGAGGGGGGAACTGAGTCAGGCTATACTCGCTTTTAAGGCTTCCCAAGAATATTATTACAGTAGTATTATTTTACAGCAGTGTCCAACAGGGAGCTCTGCTCATGCCAACTTTTGCTTTCCACTGAGGCCAACCAATGGCCGTGACGTCAAAAAGGTGTGGAAGGGAAGGGAGACTTCGGCTACTCTCTACAGGTGGTCCTTGCGCTGACCATGCCCCTCTGCTGCTCACCCTTCCAGTTCAATTTTACTCCGAAGATTTTTTTAATTAAATTCGCCAAAGCCGCAATGAGCTCCCCAAGCACTGACTCAGCATTTTTTTTGAGTAAAGATTGCGCTTGGGAGAATTTATGAAAGTTAATGTGCCCTGAAGTTGGCTCGCTCACCTGCAGCAAGGAGGACGATGCGATCGCTCCCCGATGACGTCAGCATTTCGATGAGCTGGGCCAGGTGATCCGGCTGACTTCTGGGTGAATCAGGTGACAAGCGGCTGCTGATTTATTGCCTGCGATCTCGGCAGATCAGCTCTGGAATTCGAGGGAACGCTTGTGATTATACGAGTATCTGCTAGAAACATCTATCTATCTATCTATCTATCTATCTATCTATCTATCTATCTATCTATCTATCTATCTATCTATCTATCTATCTATCTATCTATCTATCTATCTATCTATCTATCTATCTATCTATCTATCTATCTATCTATCTATCTATCTATCTATCTATCTATCTATCTATCTATCTATCTATCTATCTATCTATCTATCTATCTATCTATCTATCTATCTATCTATCTATCTATCTATCTATCTATCTATCTATCTATCTATCTATCTATCTATCTATCTATCTATCTATCTATCTATCTATCTATCTATCTATCTATCTATCTATCTATCTATCTATCTATCTATCTATCAAAACCGAAAATGAAACTGGAATATTCAGTTTCTGAATAAATGAACTGCCCTTGCTATATATGGAAGGACAGAGAAAGTCCACAGCAATAATTGATCAATAGAAATAAGTGACTGAGTCGCCAATGAAGATGAGTGCTCAATGCAGTTATCGCCTAAAGGGGATGTCACGGATCCACAGAACCGAGTGTTGGGAGGGGTCGGCACGAGGGCATTCCCAGTGCAAATTGGAGCCAATGGCCAATCAGATTGGCATCCCCAGATTGAATCGGACAGATAAGATGGCTTGGGAAGTCGCAGGCAGGGAGAAGGCACGGTTCGAATCCTAGTTCCAGTTTTCAGTCACGCCAATGTCCCCCCTCCCGCGGTCAGTTGATTTGAGTTCAAGTTCTTCTCCCCAGCGTTAAACTTTTCGCCATCTTATAGGAGTCTGCTTTCCCTGCCCCCAGCAACAGTGCAGGAATCCTCATATTGCTGGGCCGTTGATAAGTTCGAGTTGTTTGATCTCGCCCGCGACCGGCTCTTCAGCGGCGGGGGGGATTGAGGGCACCCCAGCCTCCGCTCTCCATCGGCTCGCCCAGGGGGCAAATATTTAGGCAATTTATTTGTTGCCAGAGAGAGCAGCGAGCGGCATTCTCTCCTAGAAGAGAGCGAGCTTATTGTCAATCGATTTCTAACGGAGAGAGAGAGTGACTATTTCTAGGAATATTTTCCCCGCGAACTGAACTGCGGCTGGGTTGCTCTGCGATCATTGATTTCAAGGCTGGGCGATGAGGCACCGGTGAGGAGGCTGGGAGCCACGGGGGGGGAGTGGTCCATCTCTCTGGGAGTGGAGTAGGAGACAGGGGTCAAGCTAGACTGCTCACAGCCGAGGCCCGAGATGCCGGCTGCTGGGCGGGCGGGGCTGAAAGCAGAAAAGCGATTTGCTTGCTTCACTGCTTCTGTTTATAGGGGATTGCTTCTGCTTTTTCGGTGCGTTCTGCAGTCTCCTTCAGTCTATCTGCAGTCTCCTTCAGTCTATCTGCAGTCTCCTTCAGTCTATCTGCAGTCTCCTTCAGTCTATCTGCAGTCTCCTTCAGTCTATCTGCAGTCTCCTTCAGTCTATCTGCAGTCTCCTTCAGTCTATCTGCAGTCACCTTCAGTCTATCTGCAGTCACCTTCAGTCTATCTGCAGTCTCCTTCAGTCTATCTGCAGTCTCCTTCAGTCTATCTGCAGTCTCCTTCAGTCTATCTGCAGTCTCATTCAGTCTATCTGCAGTCTCCTTCAGTCTATCTGCAGTCTCCTTCAGTCTATCTGCAGTCTCCTTCAGTCTATCTGCAGTCTCCTTCAGTCTATCTGCAGTCTCCTTCAGTCTATCTGCAGTCTCCTTCAGTCTATCTGCAGTCTCCTTCAGTCTATCTGCAGTCACCTTCAGTCTATCTGCAGTCACCTTCAGTCTATCTGCAGTCACCTTCAGTCTATCTGCAGTCACCTTCAGTCTGGTAGAAGTCAATCTACCATCTCTCTCGATCTATCTACCGTCTCCCCCAATCTATCTACTATCTCCGCCAATCAATCTACCATCTCCGCCAATCAATCTACCATCTCCTCCAATCTGTCTACCGTCTCCACCAATCTATCTACCATTTCCCCCAATCTTTCAATCTCCATCTCTCAGTTTCGCACGCAGTTTAGCACATATGCAAATCAGTTTCCCTCACACAGCACATCCGCTCCGGCCTCTTTTGGAACCCATCGAATAAACAAGCCGGCTGGAGCCGCACAAGCACGGCGAGGCGCGTCCGGTTTCACTTCGCGCTCAAGCATCTGCATCTGATCAAATGCCTGCATGCGTTCCAGCCTCTCTCGCTTGCAGTGCAAACCTGATTCTCAACCAGTCAACCGTATCCATGACAACCCAGTGCGGAGTATTTGGCCCTTCGTATCTCGGAGCGCACCGTACCGTGAGACAGGCGCACACAAAAATTTACAATATACAAACTCTCAATGCAATGATGAATCTATGCATCAATATGAGTAGCTAGGACAGTCTGCAGTGTGTGGCTACCGAGGCTACCGAGGCTACCGAGGCTACCGAGGCTACCGTGGTCCCGGACAGATTAAAAGTCAAATTCCAACGTTCCCTTAGCCAGTGGTGGGAAAGCTGCAAGCAAAGTGTGAAGACAGAGACGGTCATAAACAGTTTTATTGCTTCCCATAGCCAGACAGGCTGCTTTTGGTCTTCTGCTCCTGGCCAAGCAGTTTTATCGCCGCTGCCAAAAGCAAGAGCGGTCTGATGCTGCCGAACCCCCGGGGTGCAAAATACTTTGCTAATACCAAGCCTCGAAGGCTACACCAAACTGCAGAGCTGGTGTAGAAAGTTATTTTTTAAATTTATTAAAATCATTGCCATCACGTGAACAGTTGGTCTCCGAATGGAATATCGAATCTAAGAATTTATATTGGGGATGATCGGCGGCGCGGGGATCCTCCCGGGAATTCATGATGCTATTAAAGTTCGGCGTCAACTAATAAAACTCTGTTAAACTTTATGACGCGCAGGTAGTGCAGTGCGCGCGGGTTTGACAAGATAAAGGCGCATTTCAAGGCTTTTGGGTCAGTGAGCGGGAAGTTGGTGAAACATGAGCGCCTTCTTCAAGTTTTGTCACCTTTTGGCGCTTTGCCAGGTGAAGACTTTGGAGTTTAGCTCGATAAACACTTTGGAGTTTATAGCTAGATAAACACTTTAGAGCTTATAGCTAGATAAACACTTTGGAGTTTAGCTGGATAAACACTGGAGTTTAGCTAGATAAACACTTTGGAGTTTAGCTAAATAAACACTTTGGAGTTTAGCTGTATAAACACTGGAGTTTAGCTGGATAAACACTGGAGTTTAGCTAGATAAACACTTTGGAGTTTAGCTAAATAAACACTTTGGAGTTTAGCTGGATAAACACTGGAGTTTAGCTAGATAAACACTTTGGAGTTTAGCTAAATAAACACTTTGGAGTTTAGCTGTATAAACACTGGAGTTTAGCTGGATAAACACTGGAGTTTAGCTAGATAAACACTTTGGAGTTTAGCTGGATAAACACTGGAGTTTAGCTAGATAAACACTTTGGAGTTTAGCTAAATAAACACTTTGGAGTTTAGCTGTATAAACACTGGAGTTTAGCTAGATAAACACTTTGGAGTTTATAGCTAGATAAACACTTTGGAGTTTATAGCTAGATAAACACTTTGGAGTTTATAGCTAGATAAACACTTTGGAGTTTATAGCTAGATAAACACTTTGGAGTTTAGCTGGATAAACACTTTGGAGTTTATAGGTGGATAAAAACTTGGAGTTTATAGGTGGATAAACACTTTGGAGTTTATAGGTGGATAAAAACTTGGAGTTTATAGGTGGGTAAACACTTTGGAGTTTAGCTGGATAAACACTGGAGTTTTAGCTAGATAAACAATTTTGCACTGAGAACAAACAAACTTTCAGCTTTCTAGAATATTCCAAAACCACTATAGAAATTCCTTCACTATTTCCGCTCAAATGCACCCAGGCCTGACCTCTGCAGATTCGCTTTCCAACTGCCATGGAGAGCAGGTACATTGAGCAACAGCTGCTGCGGCCTCAATACGCAGCTGCAGAATTGCTTCAAAGTTAGCAAGCAAGAGAACAAAATTGAAAAAAGCAATTTCTCTATTATGTACTTCTAGAATCAAGGTTTCGTCTCAAATACGGCATTACTGGTTTGCAAAAATAACTGATCGAAAAAAGTGATTCTAAGAAGGTTCTTGATGAGGCCAAACACTTCCGAGGGTACGGAGAACAGCTGTGAGTTCTGAGCTCGCAAACCCGCTGATCAACTGCGCAAAACTGCAGTGAAACCGCGGTTCGTGTTTAACTGGTGAGCCAGCGCTACCACCTGACCAGCCCATCCGTGTCTCTCCCTCACTGCCCCCTCTCACTGTCCACTCTCCTCTCACTGTCCACTCTCTCCCCCTCTCCCCTCTCACTGTCCACTCTCTCCCACTCTCCACTCACTGTCCACTCTCTCACCCTCTCCTCTCACTGTCCACTCTCCCCCTCTCCCTGACCACTCTCTCCCACTCTCCACTCACTGTCCACTCTCTCCCCCTCTCCCCTCTCCCTGTCCACTCTCTCACCCTCTCCTCTCACTGTCCACTCTCTCCCCCTCTCCACTCTCCCTGTCCACTCTCTCCCACTCTCCACTCACTGTCCACTCTCTCCCCCTCTCCCCTCTCCCTGTCCACTCTCTCACCCTCTCCTCTCACTGTCCACTCTCTGATCTCACTTTCCACTCTCCTCTCACTATTCACTCCTCTCTCACTGTCCACTCTCTCCCACTCTCCCCTCTCTCCCACTCTCCCCTCTTACTGTCCACTCTCTCCCACTCTCTCCTCTCACTGTCCACTCTCTCCTCTCACTGTCCACTCTCCTCTCACTCTCCCCTCTCACTGTCCACTCTCTCCCACTCTCTCCTCTCAGTCCCCACTCTCTCTTCTCACTGTCCACTCTCCCCCCTCACTGTCCACTTTCTCCCACTCTCCACTCTCTCCCACTCTCCCCCCTCACTGTCCACTTTCTCCCACTCTCTCCTCTAACTATTCACTCCTCTCTCACTGTCCACTCTCTCCCACTCTCCCCCCTCACTGTCCACTTTCTCCCACTCTCTCCTCTCACTATTCACTCCTCTCTCACTGTCCACTCTCTCCCACTCTCCCCTCTCACTGCCACTCTCTCCCACTCTCCCCCCTCACTGTCCACTCTCCTCTCACTATTCACTCCTCTCTCACTGTCCACTCTCTCCTCTCACTCTCCCCTCTCACTGTCCACTCTCTGCTCTCACTAAGGTATTATAATAATGTATATTTATAGACACAACCGATTGTCACTTACCATTAAGTATAACAGTTTTGAAACGAGAATCACCGCGAACGCTTCATTGTAACAAGAGGGAAAGGTGTGGCAGGATATACGAGTATATTCGAGCCTTTTCCTGTCTCTACCTGCAGCAAAGTGTGCTTTATAGGGGTTGAAATATTCAACTGAGCGGCGGTGCACAATAGGCTAAGTGAATCAATCGCTTCGCCAGCCAATGACCGCCGACTTGCTGGACCCGTGGGCTGCAGATACTTCACTATAGCCGGCTTTTCATGTAGCCTCGATCGGCTACTGTAAGTAGCGCGCATTGCAAATGTCCCGTATAATCGAGGGTGGTTTGGCATGGATTATCGAGGGTGGTTTGGCACGGATTATCGAGGGTGGTGTGGATTATCGAGGGTGGTTTTGCAAGGATTATCGAGGGTGGTTTGGATTATCGAGGGTGGTTTGGATTATCGAGGATGGTTTTGCCAGGATTATCGAGGGTGGTGTGGATTATCGAGGGTGGTTTTGCAAGGATTATCGAGGGTGGTTTGGATTATCGAGGGTGGTTTGGCATGGATTATCGAGGGTGGTTTGGATTATCGAGGGTGGTTTTGCAAGGATTATCGAGGGTGGTTTGGATTATCGAGGGCGATTTGGCAAGGATTATCGAGGGTGTTTTTGCAAGGATTATCGAGGGTGGTTTGGCATGGATTATCGAGGGTGGTTTGGCACGGATTATCGAGGGTGGTTTGGCATGGATTATCGAGGGTGGTTTGGATTATCGAGGGTGGTTTGGCACGGGATTATCGAGGGTGGTTTGGCATGGATTATCGAGGGTGGTTTGGCATGGATTATCGAGGGTGGTTTGGCATGGATTATCGAGGGTGGTTTGGCAAGGATTATCGAGGGTGGTTTGGATTATCGAGGGTGGTTTGGCACGGGATTATCGAGGGTGGTTTGGCATGGATTATCGAGGGTGCTTTGGCATGGATTATCGAGGGTGGTTTGGCACGGATTATCGAGGGCGGCTTGGCAAGCCCAGTAAACTAAGTCAAAGACAGCAAGTTTCAATCAATTTGAAATATGGATTAGAAACACGTTAGCAATATGCAGAAAAACAAAACACACCGTTAACTGGGGTTCACTCTGACAAAAGTTAATTTATTTTTGATTAGTTTCACAACAAATCTAGCAAGTTGATAAACAATTTGCAAAGCAAACTGAAGCAAAAGGAATTGGTCTGTTGCAGACAGGTCTCAATTCTCGCATTTTAAGCAGAGAGAGTTTAAAAATGGATAAATTACAGGATTAAAAAAGCAACAGATAGACAGAATTGAATTCACTGTGTTTTAGCTATTGTTTTTGGCCTCTGTAGAGAATTAAAGTCTCCGAATTATTATATAATGCATATAATAATAACATAAGTCCCTGTGACAGGCGGCAGCAACTACTTCACATCTAAGCCAACATTAGGCAGCTTCTCGCAATCTGAATAACAGTGATAAGCAAAATTGTGCTGGACAATCATTCAACACAACAGGAGAAGCAGAAATATTCTTGCTAATTAATAAAAAACTAGGGTAGCCGATTGAATGGGCGATTCCTTGGTGGGTCAGCAGAGCGATTTCTTAGTGGGTCAGCAGGCGATTCCTTGGTGGGTCAGGAGGGCGATTCCTTGGTGGGTCAGGGGGCACTTCGTTGGTGGGTCAGGAGAGCGATTCCTTGGTGGGTCAGGAGGGCGATTCCTTGGTGGGTCAGGAGGGCGATTCCTTGGTGGGTCAGGGGGCACTTCGTTGGTGGGTCAGGAGAGCGATTCCTTGGTGGGTCAGGAGGGCGATTCCTTGGTGGGTCAGGAGGGCGATTCCTTGGTGGGTCAGGGGGCACTTCGTTGGTGGGTCAGGAGGGCGATTCCTTGGTGGGTCAGGAGGGCGATTCCTTGGTGGGTCAGCAGGGGATTCCTTGGTGGGTCAGGAGGGCGATTCCTTGGTGGGTCAGGAGGGCGATTCCTTGGTGGGTCAGCAGGGGATTCCTTGGTGGGTCAGGAGAGCGATTCCTTGGTGGGTCAGGAGAGCGATTCCTTGGTGGGTCAGGAGGGCGATTCCTCGGTGGGTCAGGAGGCACTTCGTTGAAGGGACACCTCACACAGATCCCCACATTCTCAATCGGAAATGTTTTCAGTGGAACATCAAGGGCACAGATGAAGAAGCAAGCTTAGACAAAGAGAACTTATAAAATCATATTTTTGTTTGGCTAAGCTGTTGGAGCTTGTAATAACATATTTAGCAAATCAAACGAATGACTGCTAATAGTACAAGACATTTTCACATCAATCGTTACATTCATTCAGTATATATTGAGCAGTAAGTCATGCTATTGTTACAGACCAGATCTAGCTGCAGTTACAGACCAGATCTAGCTGCAGTTACAGGGCAGATCTAGCTGCAGTTACAGGGCAGATCTAGCTGCAGTTACAGGGCAGATCTAGCTGCAGTTACAGACCAGATCTAGCTGCAGTTACAGACCAGATCTAGCTGCAGTTACAGACCAGATCTAGCTGCAGTTACAGACCAGATCTAGCTGCAGTTACAGACCAGATCTAGCTGCAGTTACAGACCAGATCTAGCTGCAGTTACAGACCAGATCACGGCTGCCGCTTCCCAGCGGTGGCGGCGGGACCGGCCTTTGCGGCCCCAGCGGAAAGCATGACATTCTCGCTAAGCATGGTTGGAATGCTCTGGCCAAAGTAGATCTTGGTATTGTTAAACAAAGCCAGTAAGCGGGTGTACTCAAGGAACTCGGGCGTCAGCCGCAGCTTGTTGCCTTCGGCCTCCTTCTGCAGCCGGTAGAACTCGCTGTCAGTGGCCTGCTTGGCCCGGTACAGCTCCGCGTCCGAGTGGGACCGGGAGCGGGCGAGAGCGGCCTGGTCCTCGATCTCGGAGATCTTCTTCTCGCTCTCCTTCTGCGTGATCTTCATCTCCCATTCAATGCGCGAGATCTGGGCGGCCTTCTCAGCGTTGATGACGGCCTTCTTGCGCTCGGTCTCGGCCAGTTTCTCTTCAACACGCTGCCGCTCATTGGCGATCATCAGCTGCGTCTTCTCGGCCTCCATGGATTCGTAGTTCTTGCGCAGCGTCTCCGGGATCTTCGGCTTGGTGACGCGGACGGCCACGATTGAGAGGCCGGGAGCCATCTTGGTGAGGTCCTCTTGCAGGGCCGACTTCAGGTTCTCATCGATTTGGTCTGCGGGTGCGGTGGGATGGGGGGGGGAGTCTTCAGTCTGGTGCCGGGGTTGCGTTCGACATTAAAACGGTTGGGGTGGCAACTCTCCCCGTTCTCATGCCTCCTTTTCTTTTACCTCAACTCCCCTCTCGAATCCTTCCCTCTCTAATCCCTCCTCTCGAATCCTTCCCTCTCTAATCCCTCCTCTCGAATCCTTCCCTCTCTAATCCCTCCTCTCGAATCCTTCCCTCTCTAATCCCTCCTCTCGAATCCTTCTCTCTCTAATCCCTCCTCTCGAATCCTTCCTTCTCTAATCCATCCTCTCGAATCCTTCCCTCTCTAATCCCTCCTCTCGAATCCTTCCCTCTCTAATCCCTCCTCTCGAATCCTTCCCTCTCTAATCCCTCCTCTCGAATCCTTCCCTCTCTAATCCCTCCTCTCGAATCCTTCCCTCTCTAATCCCTCCTCTCGAATCCTTCCCTCTCTAATCCCTCCTCTCGAATCCTTCCCTCTCTAATCCCTCCTCTCTAATCCCTCCTCTCGAATCCTTCCCTCTCTAATCCCTCCTCTCTAATTCCTCCTCTTGAATCCCTCCTCTCGAATCCTTCCCTCTCTAACCCCTCCTCTCTAATCCTTCCCTCTCTAATCCCTCCTCTCGAATCCTTCCCTCTCTAATCCCTCCTCTCTAATCCCTCCTCTCGAATCCTTCCCTCTCTAATCCCTCCTCTCTAATCCCTCCTCTCGAATCCTTCCCTCTCTAATCCCTCCTCTCGAATCCTTCCCTCTCTAATCCCTCCTCTCGAATCCTTTCCTCTCTAATCCCACCCTCTCTAATCCCTTTCTGTCTAATCCCCCTGCCTATGCAATCCCTCAACCCTTCTCTAACCCTTCCCTCTAGACTCTAATCTACACCTCTCCTGTCTAATAATTTTCTCATCCTTTTCTTTCCTCTTATGCTGAATCTCTAATGCCCCCTTTTTCTTTCTCATCTCCTCAGAAGCAGCACGCCTGTTTGGGCCAAGTGCGGCATCAGCTCACCGAACTTTTTAATGTAGACATCCTGCAGAGTATTCACTGAGCAGAACTGATTCAACTCGTGATGGATTTTATTGTAAATCAGCGTTCTGTCGTAATCGACAGAGAATTTCTTTACAACAGTGTGCGCGCTCTCCATGTCCAGGATGTTGACAACTTCGATCCGCTCGAAGTAGATCAGAACTCCGCCAGATGTTCCGCAGGGCACATTCTTCACCTCATCTGTTTGCAGGGTCACCTGGTGCGCGGGGATGGTGGTGCAGAAATGCAACAGGTTTAGCTCGGAACATCTGGGAGGGTGGCGACCGGCCCAGCAACTGAGGATCTGGGAGGCTGGCGACCGGCCCAGCAACTGAGGATCTGGGAGGCTGGCGACCGGCCCAGCAACTGAGGATCTGGGAGGCTGGCGACCAGCCCATGCAACTGAGGATCTGGGAGGCTGGCGACCGGCCCAGCAACTGAGGATCTGGGAGGCTGGCGACCGGCCCAGCAACTGAGGATCTGGGAGGCTGGCGACCAGCCCATGCAACTGAGGATCTGGGAGGCTGGCGACCGGCCCAGCAACTGAGGATCTGGGAGGCTGGCGACCGGCCCAGCAACTGAGTATCTGGGAGGCTGGCGACCAGCCCATGCAACTGAGGATCTGGGAGGCTGGCCCAGCAACTGAATATCTGGGAGGCTGGCCCAGCAACTGAGGATCTGGGAGGCTGGCCCAGCAACTGAGGATCTGGGAGGCTGGCCCAGCAACCGAATATCTGGGAGGCTGGCCCAGCAACTGAGGATCTGGGTGGCCCAGCAACTGACACTCTGGGAAGCTGGCCCAGCAACTGAATATCTGGGAGGCTGGCCCAGCAACTGAGGATCTGGGAGGCTGGCCCAGCAACTGAGAGTCTGGGAGGCTGGCCCAGCAACTGACACTCTGGGAGGCTGGCCCAGCAACTGAATATCTGGGAGGCTGGCCCAGCAACTGAGGATCTGGGTGGCCCAGCAACTGAGGGTCTGAGAGGCTGGCCCAGCAACTGAGGATCTGGGAGGCTGGCCCAGCAACTGACACTCTAGGAGGCTGGCCCAGCAACTGAATATCTGGGAGGCTGGCCCAGCAATTGAGGATCTGGGAGGCTGGCCCAGCAACTGAATATCTGGGAGGCTGGCCCAGCAACTGAGGAGCTGGGAGGCTGGCCCAGCAACTGATGGTCTGGGAGGCTGGCCCAGCAACTGAGGATCTGGGAGGCTGGCCCAGCAACTGAATATCTGGGAGGCTGGCCCAGCAACTGAGGATCTGGGAGGCCGGCCCAGCAACTGAGGAGCTGGGAGGCTGGCCCAGCAACTGATGGTCTGGGAGGAAAGTAGATTTTAGCACTGGCAACATCCTACCTGAACGTGTCGCACAGAGGTGATCAGGGGGAACATGACGTGCATTCCAGGCTGGGACACGGTCTGCAGCAGGGCGCCGGCTCGATAGTAAACGCCAACGTAACCTGAATGCGAAAAAAAATTTTTAGCTGCTTTTTCTCATATTTCTACTTTAAGTAGCTGAAATAGACGCGCATGAAAAAATAGAAATAGCACTAAATGAAGAAGTTATCAATTCCGCGCACCCTCGGGCACCATGTGAAGGCCCATAAAGCAGGCCCAAGCGAAAACTCCAACCAGACAGGCGGCGACTGAAAGCTGCGGGTTCATCATCTCAGAAGAAACTCGTTAAGAGCTGGACTGCAAGCAGGAATGCGGCACGGAACGGTTGGAAATATGAGGAATCGTCAATAACTGACCAAGGGAATTACCAATAACTGCTCAGGGGAATTATCAATAACTGCTCAAGGGAATTATCAATAACTGCTCAGGGGAATTATCAATAACTGCTCAGGGGAATTATCAATAACTGCTCAGGAGAATTATCAAAAACTGCTGAAGGGAATTATCGATAACTGCTCAGGGGAATTATCGATAACTGCTCAGGGGAATTATCGATAACTGCTCAGGGGAATTACCAATAACTGCTCAGGGGAATTACCAATAACTGCTCAGGGGAATTACCAATAACTGCTCAGGGGAATTACCAATAACTGCTCAGGGGAATTACCAATAACTGCTCAGGGGAATTACCAATAACTGCTCAGGGAAATTACCAATAACTGCTAATTGTACAAGAAACTCAATGGGAACTACACAGACCAAGTGGTATTTTACTCACGAGTCGTTAATTATCCTTACTAAGCAAAATGTATTAAAATTAATAGAGCTTCAAGATGCACGAATGTAAAGAATGGATCGCATACACAAGAAATATATTTTGATTTTTAAAACGTAACAAATATCGAATCGAATGCACAAGTGATGCATATTGCTAAAGAATGAACTTTACAGATCTGATAACCGGGGAGTGACTCTGTGGATTGGGGAGTGACATTTCGGATAGTGGAGTGACACTTCGGATTGGATATCGGATTGGATTGGATTGGAGTGACATTTCGGATCGGGAAGTGACATTTCAGACCCGGGAGTGACATTTCAGATCGGGGAGTGACATTTCAGACCGGGGAGTGACACTTCGGATCGGGGAGTGACATTTCGGATCGAGGAGTGACATTTCAAACCGGGGAGTGACATTTCAAATCGGGAAGTGAAATTTAGGATGGGGAGTGATATTTGAGATCCGGGAGTGACATTTCAGACCGGGGAGTGACACTTCGGATCGGGGAGTGACATTTCAGAGAGGGAAGTGACATTTCAGACATGGTAGTGACATTTCAGACATGGTAGTGACATTTCAGATCGGGAAGTGACATTTCAGATCGGAGAGTGACATTTCAGATCGGAGAGTGACATTTCAGATGGGGGAGTGACATTTCAGATCGGAGAGTGACATTTCAGACCCGGGAGTGACATTTCAGACCCGGGAGTGACATTTCGGATCGGGGAGTGACATTTCAGATCGGGGAGTGACATTTCAGACCCGGGAGTGACATTTCAGACCCGGGAGTGACATTTCGGATCTGGAGGACCCTTGGACCAGGACAGCACGCACAGGCTGGTGCGGTAGGCCCTCAAGCCAAGTGGCGGGCTGGGCACATCCGCAAACCGCTCCCCAGGCGAGCAGTTCCTGCTGAACTCGCCCTCGGAGAACAGGCCCAGCACTGGCACGCCGGGCAGCAGACGACTGAACACGCCGGTCTCGATGTCCGGCTGGTCCAAGTAGTGCTTGCTGCCCTTGGCGCAGCAGATGAACATGAAGGCCAGGCACTGGCCAGGCAGGAGAGGCTGCAGAGACGACAGCTTCAGCGAGCGGAGAGTCTAAAGAGAGAGAGAGAGAGGGGCATTTCAAAAACAAATTTTAAGGGAAAGAGATGAGATAAGACAGGGTGAGACTAGATGCTAGACAACAAGGAGAGGAGAGGAGACAGGGTGAGACTAGATGATGGGAGATGTTGGACAACAAGGAGAGAGATGAGATAAGACAGGGTGAGACTAGATGCTAGACAACAGGGAGAGAGATGAGATGAGACACGGTGAGACTGGAGATGCTACACAAGAGATAAGAAACGGGCGGCGGAGACAGAGCAATCTCACCCTCTCCAAGTCCTCTGCATCGGTCACCATGGCGGACAGAACTCGCAGCCGATCTCCATAGAACACCAGCCTGCTGTGATCGATCCCAGCATCCGATCCGGCTTCATCGGTGGCTCCGGCTGCCTCGGTGTGAAAGTAGCTGCAAAGGCCGCCGCAGACGATCATGTCAGGATGCTCAGCAAGCAGGCGACGCTCTGGCTGGCCTGCTCCGAACCGGCGGTTGCCGTTTCTGTTTGGCAAGGCCAGCAGCAGCTTCGGCGAAGCTCCCGGCGGCAGCGGCTCGCCGGCCGATGCCACGCCAAATCGGCGCGGATCATCGCCTGGACAGGTGTACAGTCGGACGTGGGCCAGGCCCTGTGCAAGATTGGCGATTGGGTAAACGGCGGGAGTAACTATGACTGCCCTTTTAAAAATGATCGCCTCGTCATCTATTTAGTTGATTTTATTCGGGTAAACGGCGGGAGCAACTATGCATGTATTTTAAATGAGTAAACGCTTCGTCATAGAATCAGTAATTCATAGGTAAACAACACGAGTCAAGATTTTAACCAATTAGCGTTTCGTCGTCAAACTAAGCCTTCATCAACTTTCATCAACCTCGTAATTGCTCAGAACTCCTTCTCTCTGCTCACATGCATCTGGCGAACGTCACTGCTCTTGCCGGTCTCCATCTCCACGGGGACACCGGCCGTGCCCTCCGGGGTGCCGATGGCGCCGGCGAAGCTGCCGGCCAGGTGGAGTCGCGCGCCTGGTGGCAGTTCGGCTGCAGCGAAGGCCTTCAGCGCCTGAAGGTGGCTGCTTCCTCTGCCGGCGGATGCGGTTGAGCTGCTGGATGATGCCGAGGATGAGGCCGATACGGCCTGCGAGATTTATGGCATGCCGTTGCGGCTTGAGGCAGCGAACTCACTGTCTCCCTGGAACCTCACTGTCTCCCCTGGAACCTCACTGTCTCCCCTGGAACCTCACTGCATCCCCTGGAACCTCACTGCATCCCCTGGAACCTCACTGCATCCCCTGGAACCTCACTGCATCCCCTGGAACCTCACTGCATCCCCTGGAACCTCACTGTCTCCCCTGGAACCTCACTGCATCCCCTGGAACTTCACTGCATCCCCTGGAACCTCACTGCATCCCCTGGAACCTCACTGCATCCCCTGAAACCTCACTGCATCCCCTGAAACCTCACTGTCTCCCCTGAAACCTCACTGCATCCCCTGAAACCTCACTGCATCCCCTGGAACCTCACTGTCTCCCCTGAAACCTCACTGTCTCCGCTGAAACCTCACTGCATCCCCTGAAACCTCACTGCATCCCCAGATTCCCACCAACCGTCTGCTGCCGCCTCCTGCTCCGTTTGGCAGGCGGCGAACCCAGCTCGGCCTCGGCCATCCCTCCAGCCGTGGCGGCGAGCTTGGCTCTGAGAAATTCGACATCGCAAAAGGCCAACAGCCGATACGGCAGGTGCCAGTCGGCACGCAGCTCGGTGAGCAGCAGGCCGAACCGCTTGGCCAGCTCAGCATAGGACAGCCGACAGTGGATCCCGTTGGCCGGGGCTCCGGATGGCCACTCGTACGCCAGCAGGCCGTGCTTAGCGATCGGACAGCAACGCCGCCGCTCTAGCTCCCGCTGAGCAACCCGCTGCCACAGCTGGCTGACCTGGCACAGGCGGGCCAGATCGTTCCGGCTTGAATAGGCTACCACTCTGGTTGCTACGGAGAATTGCTCCAGCGGATTGGAGCTCGCGCACTGCGCCATCCGGGTTCACGAGACTGCAACGAGGATAAACTTCGTATATATATATATATACGGCCCCATGCCCTCTGTAGCGACTATGCACAATTTATTGCCCTCCTACCCTCAACCGTAGATAAGCGGTCCCCTAACCCCAACCGTAGATAAGCGGCCCCCTAACCCCAACCGTAGATAAGCGGCCCCTACCCCCAACCGTAGATAAGTGGCCCCCACCCCCAACCGTAGATAAGTGCCCCCTAACCCCAACCGTAGATAAGCGGCTCCCTAACCCCAACCGTAGATAAGTGGCCCCTACCCCCAACCGTAGATAAGCGGCTCCTACCCCCAACCGTAGATAAGCGGCCCCCTAACCCCAACCGTAGATAAGCGGCCCCTACCCCCAACCGTAGATAAGTGGCCCCCACCCCCAACCGTAGATAAGTGCCCCCTAACCCCAACCGTAGATAAGCGGCTCCCTAACCCCAACCGTAGATAATTGGCCCCTACCCCCAACCGTAGATAAGTGCCCCCTAACCCCAACCGTAGATAAGCGGCTCCCTAACCCCAGCCGTAGATAAGTGGCCCCTACCCCCAACCGTAGATAAGCGGCCCCTACCCCCAACCGTAGATAAGCGGCCCCCTAACCCCAACCGTAGATAAGCGGCCCCCTAACCCCAGCCGTAGATAAGCGGCTCCCTAACCCCAAACCGTAGATAAGCGGCCCCTACCCCCAACCATAGATAAGCGGCCCCTACCCTCAACCGTAGATAAGCGGCCCCCTAACCCCAACCGTAGATAAGTGGCTCTCTAACCCCAACCGTAGATAAGTGGCCCCCTACCCCCAACCGTAGATAAGCGCCCCCCTACCCCCAACCATAGATAAGCGGCCCCCTAACCCCAACCGTAGATAAGCGGCTCCCTAACCCCAACCGTAGATAAGTGGCCCCTAACCCCAACCGTAGATAAGCGGCCCCTACCCCTAACCGTAGATAAGTGGCCCCTAACCCCAACCGTAGATAAGCGGCTCCCTAACCCCAACCGTAGATAAGTGGCCCCTACCCCCAACCGTAGATAAGCGGCTCCTACCCCCAACCGTAGATAAGCGGCTCCCTAACCCCAACCGTAGATAAGTGGCCCCTACCTCCAACCGTAGATAAGCGGCCCCTACCCCCAACCGTAGATAAGTGGCCCCCTAACCCCAACCGTAGATAAGCGGCTCCCTAACCCCAACCGTAGATAAGCGGCCCCCTACCCCCAACCGTAGATAAGCGCCCCCCCTACCCCCAACCATAGATAAGCGGCCCCCTAACCCCAACCGTAGATAAGTGGCTCCCTAACCCCAACCGTAGATAAGCGGCTCCCTAACCCCAACCGTAGATAAGCGGCCCCCTACCCCCAACCATAGATAAGCGGCCCCCTAACCCCAACCGTAGATAAGTGGCTCCCTAACCCCAACCGTAGATAAGCGGCCCCCTAAACCAAAAGTAGATAAGCGCCCCCTACCCCCAACCATAGATAAGCGGCCCCTACCCTCAACCGTAGATAAGCGGCCCCCTAACCCCAACCGTAGATAAGTGGCTCCCTAACCCCAACCGTAGATAAGTGGCCCCCTAACCCCAACCGTAGATAAGCGGCCCCCTACTCCCAACCGTAGATAAGCGCCCCCTACCCCCAACCATAGATAAGCGGCCCCTACCCTCAACCGTAGATAAGCGGCCCCCTAACCCCAACCGTAGATAAGTGGCTCCCTAACCCCAACCGTAGATAAGTGGCCCCCTAACCCCAACCGTAGATAAGCGGCCCCCTACTCCCAACCGTAGATAAGCGGCCCCCTAACCCCAACCGTAGATAAGCGGCCCCCTAACCCCAACCGTAGATAAGCGGCCCCCTACTCCCAACCGTAGATAAGCGGCCCCTACCCTCAACCGTAGATAAGTGGCCCCCTAACCCCAACCGTAGATAAGCGGCCCCCTACTCCCAACCGTAGATAAGCGGCCCCCTACCCCCAACCGTAGATAAGCGGCCCCCTAACCCCAACCGAATTCGAGTGAAAAAAGTGAAAATTTTCGGAACATAATTTTAATCAATTTATTTAACTTTATTAATCACAGATACTAGAATAACTAGATGGGCCACTCAGCACATTTGCGTGTAAGCTACTTTCAGTTCAGTAGTAAGTTAAACTGAAGCTTTTTATCGTATTGTTATTCCACACTACCCCCGCCCAAATTTTTATCGCTGTCTCAGAATTCCAGGTTCCAGCCTAAAGCTGCCATGTACATTTCAGTGGACTGGCTAATGTACATTATTGCTGAACCAATTAGCAAGCTGTTTACGCCTGAAAGCTTGGGCTTCTAAACTTATCAAAGTCATTTCAGCTGCCTTTATTTCTATAAAATAGCTTATGTATTCTTCTTTGCTACTGAACTGAAAGAAAGCTGTTTTACTAAGTATATGTCTGAGTGGCCCCATATCTAGTTATTCTAGTATCTGTGACATTAATTAATGGAATCTAGACAGTCCGTATGTATATGTGCATATGTACAACTACAAGCAGCGGTTCGCTCATCGCGGACACATGGCATGCCGACCGCCGTCCACGGGCAGCGTGACCCCGGTGATGAAGCCGCTGCGGTCCGGGTCTGCGAGAAACAGCGCAGCCTCTGCCACTTCGTTTGGCTGTCCCGGCCTGCCCAGCGCGTGGGTCTCGGCGCATCTTTTAATAAAGCTGGCATACTGCTCATCGCTGAGACCGCCGGTCTTCTGCAGCTCCGTGACAATCACGCCGGGATTCACCGAGTTGCAGCGAATGCCGACTGGGGCCAGCTCCAGGGCCGCGCACCGGGTGAACTGGTCCAGGGCAGCCTTGGACACGTTGTAGGCTAGCAATCCAGGGAAAGAGCGCAGGCCGTTCACGCTGCTCACGTTCACGATGCTGCCCTTGGGGCTGACCGATTTCAGCAGGGGCAGGCAGAGCTGGGTGAGCCGGTACACCGAGCGAAGGTTGATGTTGAGAACCCGGTCTAGCTGCTCTGTGCTGCCTGTTTCGGGATGGCATTGAGACTAAGCTAGTCCGAGAAGGTTGCCATGGAGACTAAGCTAGTCCGAGAAGGTTGCCATGGCGCCTAAGCTAGTCCGAGAAGGTTGCCATGGAGACTAAGCTAGTCAGGGAAGGTTGCCATGGCACCTAAGCTAGTCCGAGAAGGTTGCCATGGAGACTAAGCTAGTCAGGGAAGGTTGCCATGGAGACTAAGCTAGTCAGGGAAGGTTGCCATGGAGACTAAGCTAGTCAGGAAAAGGTTGCCATGGAGACTAAGCTAGTCAGGAAAAGGTTGCCATGGAGACTTAGCTAGTCAGGGAAGGTTGCCATGGAGACTAAGCTAGTCAGGGAAGGTTGCCATGGAGACTAAGCTAGTCAGGGAAGGTTGCCATGGCACCTAAGCTAGTCCGAGAAGGTTGCCATGGAGACTAAGCTAGTCAGGGAAGGTTGCCATGGAGACTAAGCTAGTCAGGGAAGGTTGCCATGGAGACTAAGCTAGTCAGGGAAGGTTGCCATGGAGACTAAGCTAGTCAGGGAAGGTTGCCATGGAGACTAAGCTAGTCAGGGAAGGTTGCCATGGAGACTAAGCTAGTCAGGGAAGGTTGCCATGGAGACTTAGCTAGTCAGGGAAGGTTGCCATGGAGACTAAGCTAGTCAGGGAAGGTTGCCATGGAGACTAAGCTAGTCAGGGAAGGTTGCCATGGCGCCTAAGCTAGTCCGAGAAGGTTGCCATGGAGACTAAGCTAGTCAGGGAAGGTTGCCATGGAGACTAAGCTAGTCAGGAAAAGGTTGCCATGGAGACTTAATCTATCAGAGATGATTGTCATCGGGAGTATCAATTGCCTAGCAAGCAATTTGGTTGCCAATTGCCATGGCGACATGCCCATACAGAGATAAATTCAGCTAAATAAATTTAATAGATCATTGGTAGCTAAGATGCCATCCACTAAGTTGGCCGTTACCATGGAAACTAATTTGAGGATTATTGTAGTAGCCAACCCCGCCCCCTACAGGTCAAGCTCAC
>NIVC01000055.1:163665-247764 GCA_002269645.1 Macrostomum lignano
GTTGTCGGGACTGCTCAGGTGTATTATCGGGACTGCTCAGGTGTATCATCGGGACTGCTCAGGTGTATTATCGGGACTTCTCAAGAGTATTATCGGGACTGCTCAGGTGTATTATCGGGACTGCTCAGGTGTATTATCGGGACTGCTCAGGTGTATTATCGGGACTGCTCAGGTGTATTATCGGGACTGCTCAGGAGTATTATCGGGACTGCTCAGGTGTATTATCGGGACTTCTCAAGAGTATTATCGGGACTTCTCAAGAGTATTATCGGGACTTCTCAAGAGTATTATCGGGACTGCTCAGGTGTATCATCGGGACTGCTCAGGAGTATAATCGGGACTGCTCAGGAGTATTATCGGGACTGCTCAGGAGTATTATCGGGACTGCTCAGGAGTATAATCGGGGCTTCTCAGGAGTAGTATTATCGGGACTGCTCAGGAGTATTATTGGGACTGCTCAGGAGTATTATCGGGACTGCTCAGGTGTATTATCAGGACTCCTCAGGAGCGTTATCAAGATGGTTCAAGGAGGGTTATCTGGACTAGTCAGGGAAGATTTAAGACTGTTTAAAGCCCAGACAGTGGACGGGAGGAGGTGGAATGAGAATTCAAAGCAATGTCACCTGGCCAATGGGCGGTGGCTCATCTGGGTCTTCAAACTCTGCAAACTCATTGTCCTCAACTTCGGCATTGTGTACATTGCCCGAAGCACTGGCAGCAGAAGTAATAGCAACTCTGCTAATAAGCAGGGCCACAGATACAAACAAGGTCAGAATGGCAAGTTGAAGCACAGTGGGCTTCATTTTTATATTTTATATTGTGTGCTTAGCAGAAATCAGTATCAAATACACTGTTAGTCTCATAAAAATTTAATTTAAAATACTTGAAAGCAAAAAACACTTAAGCTAAAAAAAGATATAAGCTAGGGAGCAGAACTCTTGATATTACCTAAAAATTGAGTATCATGTTAGGTACCCAAAACATCCCTATTCATCATACATGCGAAACACATGGCCAATCCAGCCAGGTGACAGAGCAGCCAAGGTAGGTATTTTGAATTATTCAGCACCAAAAAATGATAAGTTGGGTACAAATAGCTCGTAGGACATTATGTTGCTCTGTCACAAACAAAATACTACCTAGCAACAAAAGTTCCCATGTTAGGCTGCTGGTGAATGCTTGCAAGATGGAGATGCTCAGTCAACCAGGGAGAGGGGGTAGGGGGGAGGGCAGTTGCCCTCCTTAGGCAGAGATCAGAAAAAAAAATCAAAGCGAATTTTTGCAAAAAACAGAGCCATTTCTCTGCCCCCCTCCTGAGTCCATAATGCAGATCATGCTAGGTGCACACCTGAACAAAAATCGAATAGTTACAAATGCATGCCAAAAAATTGATTGCACGCACATTCTCAAAACTATCTTTTTATGTTGTGACAATAAATGACCTTTTTATGTTGTGACAATAAATGACCTTTCTTAGAATTGCATAATAGATCCTTTTTAGCAAGTAATTTGGTTTTCATTTTTCTGCTTTTTAGCAATTACTATTTATAGTAGAAAATTGATACATGCAAAGATTTGTTTAAATGCTTTATTATAAGCAAAAAAACCTAGAAAGCTTGAAATTTATGCTTAAAAATAACTTTTTTATTTTTTTTCAACTTAACATTAACTCTTCTACGTGATTCTATAAAGTGCATGCCAGGTATGCATGCACACTATTTTCTTAGGAGTGATGCATGCCAACTGTGCATGCCTACTTTTGGTGTGCAAGGCCAATGCATGCCCAAAATTTTTGGGCATATACTACAAGATCTGGAGTATGGTCCTGAGACTTTACCCTCTAGAATTGATCCCTTTCCCCTCAAAAAAAATTTTAGTTGCGCTACTGATCAGGTTAGGTGCTGCATATAGATATAAACACTGCCGTAGCTCTTATGCTCCATAATAGAAATATTATCATAGTGAGCAAAGACTTCTAGTATCTGGCATAGCCTGATGACTATATCTCTAATAGGAAAAACTAGGCTTGGTGCATTGTATACCTTCTTAAAAATGTGTTCAATTAGCTACTAGAGATAACTTAAAGATGTGCCTATTCTACCTAGCCATAAACCCAATTTTATATAGCATAGAGTCTATCTCACTGATCAACATGCAAGAGCAAACTTTAACATGTTCTATTGATCATTGTTATATTATATGCTAGAGATGCATTACCTAGAGTGCCTACTAACCAATATTGATAACCTATACTAGAGACTTATCCCAGAGTGCTACACTGCTACCCAATGCTTATTACTCAAAGAGAGAAATAGTATCAAAAAGTAAACGCCACAATAGAAAAAAAAATTAGATATAAAACAAAGCAATGTCATAAAAGGCTCTCTAAATATAAGGATAGTGCACTTTTATAATAATCTACTTATATGAGTAATAGTCCACTTTGGTAACAGCCATTTTGGTAACAAAAAATGACCACTTCAGTAATAGCCACTTTGGTAACAAGTGAGAATAATATAATATGTATTAATTGATATGCTGTAAAAAATGTGTGAATAAACTTTAAAGAAATAATGACAAAACACATGCATACCTGCATGTGTTTAACTTGTTTAAAAGTGTTTTAACTAGGGAGGCTTCACAAGCGCTAATTTTTATAAGTGCTAACTTACCTATTTTCACAAGCGCTAAACTTGACAAACACTACCTTGTCCCCTAGCAGTTTACACAAAGCACTAAAAATGAAGATAAAAACCCAAAAAGCACAGTTTTTTAGTAACTAGATTATAGAAAACCAAACGGTTAATCATGTTTTATGTTTTGGGGATTATAAAGGTTAGCATTTGTGAAGTTTAGCACTTGTGAAAGTAGGCAACATCATTTGTGTTTTAGCGGTTGTGAAGTTTAGCATTTGTGAAGTTTAGCACTTGTGAAAGTAGGTAACATCATTTGTGTTTTAGCGGTTGTGAAGTTTAGCATTTGTGAAGTTTAGCACTTGTGAAGTTCAGTGCTTGTGAAGTTTAGCACTTGTGAAAATAAGTGACAAATTCGTAGCTAATGTGAGGTTAAGCACTTGTGAAGTTTAGTGCTTGTGAAAGTAGATGGTTTTGCTATTCTAAGTTTAGCATTTGTGAAGTTTAGCGCTTGTGAAAGTAGGCAGCAAATTTTTAGCTATTATGAAGTTTAGTGCTTGTGAAAGTCAATGTTGGTAACGGTTATGAAAATTAGTACTTGTGAAAGCGACCCTTTTAACCAATCTATTTTAATTTCTGGATGAGTCAGATATATGCACCCAAGACATCCTGTTTTTGACCAAATATTGTATACCATGTGCATTAGAATCTCTGATCTAGTTAGCAAATAACAACTTAAAATTATGGAATCTATTTTTTCATTATTTAAATTTTTTCAATTTTAATATATGCAACTGCAAGTAGCTTACTTTGCTTAATTTAGTTAGCCTTCAAATTTTTCATATGATAAAGTAATGTATAAGTTTAAACAAATTATAATGCAGTTCAACTAGAAAGTTTAACCATATGTGGCAATAAGAAATTTAAGATGTAAATTTATAAACTAATTATTGCTAAACCTAATTACCATAAAAAGTGTTGACAGTCATAAATCTGCCTTGTTACTAAAGTGGCTATTACCAAAATGGCTGTTACTGAAGTAGTGATTTTTTGTTACTAAAGACAAAATGGATGCTATGACCAAAATGGCTATTACCAAAGTAGATTGTATTCCTTATATATTGCACTAGCCTAAAATAGAATTCTTATATTTGGCATGTCCAATAATAGAGTTATACTTATAATAACTTTTTTATCATATGCAAAATAATTTTTACTTGTTATACTATGATTTTGGAACTTATAGATTTTGGTGACAATCACCTTAAACAATAATGATCACCACAAAAAACAGTTGTAAGACATAAAATCCATAGTTTCTAATAAAACAAAATCAAATATTAGCAAACTGACTTTGTTTATTTCAAAAGATGGTAAGATTGTTGCAGCACCTTATATTTCATCTTTGATTTATGATCACCTAAACCCCTGGCTAAACGTATATTGCCCATTGAAATAATCACAAACCAAAGCTGGCAGTAGGAAAACCTGTCAAACTAATTTCAACTATCAAGTCGCAAGTTTGAGCTATGGATATGGTAGCCTTTTACCTGCAGTTTACAATTACCCAAACATATGTTATCCATTAAAATGATCGTGAACCAAAGCTGGCTGTAAAAAAGTATACTAAGGGTTTACATGCTTTCCTACAGCCAGCTTTGGTTCATGATCATTTCAATGGAGTGCATGTGTGGAAGTGATTGTAAACTGAAGGATTGCCAATAATGCTACCCTTCTTGAGCATCTACTGAGTACACTATAAAACCTTAATCTCATTTTGTAGATGAGAATGTCTTCTTTCAAATGATATATCAATTTTGTAAAATCCTTAAAATATATTCTCTATAAGACAGTAAAAACGAAAGACACTTGCATGTCCAGTTTTGAAGATACCTTGTTTGCTTGATGAGACCTTGCCCTAACCTTTCCATATGGAAAAATGCTATACCAAGCACAGAAAATTACCCTACTTCACGTCTCATTTATTTATTACCGCAACAGGTTAAGAGAATGATTCAAAGATTTAAAGATAGAATAGATATTAGAAGTTATTTTTTAAAATAAAATAAATAAAACAATTGAAAATAGTATTTAATTATACTAATTGGTAATTAGTATTCAATTTTGCAGGTAGGTAAATGGAATATAATAAAATTTCGTTGATCTGCTCACCAAGGGTCCTAACCTTTTATTACGTAAAGAAACAACCAATATGTCTTTAAGTATTTAGTCCGTGACAATGAAACTCAAAACTGAGTCCTCGAATTGTAACGTCACATTTTCCTAAGAAACGTGTCTGACCCTTTTAAAAGTGGCTTTACCAACACAAACAAATTAACTCAAAAAATATATACGACTAATAGATCAATAATAAAATTTGCTTTCAAATCGTTTTTTGCTACAAATTATTCTAGCTTGTAATTAGTTTGAAAATCAAATAGTTCAAAAAATTATGAATAATTGCTTCGAAATAGCATTATACACTCGAGTACTTCTTATCTTACTTGTCATTGTGCTACCCTCTTCACTGCTTATTTAATTCTTTCTTAGCACAACCATTATTTCAGAAATTATTTTAATAGAAGCGATACAAGATGAGTCTTTTTGGTGGAAAGTCAAACTCTCAGTTTGACAGCTTGTTGAGTGAGTATATTTCCTTTATTTTATTTATTTCACATAGCAAAATAGATTAAGCCTAATTTCTTGTAAGGTTTTTGATGTGGATGTTTATTAGTTTTTTGGCGATCTTCCAGTTTGTTTCTCGATATTATTCTCAAGTTTGAATTGGTTTGTAACATTTATGTATACTCAAAGATGATGATTATAGAGGGCAAAAAAATCAAGGCAATGGCTAGAGTTCCGCCACCGGAACCCATTTTCTAATGGCTACAGATCCGGCAGTGCCATTATAATATAGATGGAACATTATATTTTTCTTTTTACAGGTGGCTGATATTGAGATTTTGTTCTAGATTAAAATTTAAGACGATATGATAAGATTCGGGACGAGATGCTTCTAATATTTAGACTTCTTAAGATATGTTCCTAGCAGTCTTTATATGCTTCTATACAGCGCTGCCGGATCCCTAGCTGTTAGAAAACGGGTTCTGGTGCTGGAACTCTAGGTGTCTAGCCATTACCAAAAATTGAAGTGTTTAACAATAACATTAAAAAACAAAATTTAATGGCTGACAGTGTTTTTCTCTACTTGACTGCCACCATTTTTTCTGCTAGGCCCTAATATTTATGGAAAGTCATTTTGTCTGCAAATTTGGTCATTTTGTCTACCATAAAAATTTTCAGGCCTATAAATTACAATGCTAATGTAGTATCTATGACTATAATGTTGTAGGCAATTGTTAAGTTTTATTCATTAATTAAATTTTTTGACTTCAGAAAATCAATCTAAAAAAACCATTTTAAGTAAAAGTAACTTCTTTTAAGGAACTTTAATCCTAAATAAACAATTCTATGTTTTAAAACTTATTATATTCCAATTTGAAATTTATCCCAAAAATAAAGAATGTAATGTATTCTGCACAAAAAATAAAAAATTAGTGCATATGCACACAAAACTTTATTAGAATATTTTTTGGCTATAATAGATTTAGTAAATTAATATTGGCACTAGTAAAATTACTATTGCTACATTTGAATCCAATATTCCATAGTGTAAATCAGGTTTTTTAGCCAAAAATATGGATTCAAGCTTGCATCTCAAGCTTAAAAATGGATGCAAATATGAAAACTAGGATACAACTTATATCTAGGTCTAAATTTGGGGATTTTTTTGGGATAAATAATTAATTATTTTATTGTTGCATTATTTACATAGCTAAAGTAAGTGGCATAAGTATATGGTTCTATTTGTTGAACTATTTTGAATTCAAATTTGTGCTTAAACTAAAGAAATGCATTTTTTAGTTTTTGCACAAATTTTAATTGGAAATAGTTTAATAAGCAGAATAATACTTATAATGCCAAGTTACTAAGTAAGCATACCATAAGAAAAAAAAATTGCAAAAGAAACTGAAAGCATCATTTTCATGAATTAAAATATTCAATGCAATTAGTTTTATGCAGGCAGTGCTAATTTGATTGACAGTTAGCCCTATTCCCATAATGCAAATTGTTTGAGGCAAAAACAAAAGCTAAAAAAAGTAATTAGTATTTAATCACACAGTACTTGCCTTTTAATGCTTTTATTTTAAAGATGCAAAATAATTCAGTAATTATTCAATTTTTTTTGACAGTTTAACAGTAATTTAAATAACAATTAATCAGTTTTTAATTAAAGGCTAGAGCTAAGGCCAAGCCTAAGCAGCCAAGCCAAGGGCAAGGATACCACAACCAAAGTGTAGTCATGAGTCACAATTTCACATTCTAAACTTATGATTACAAATACAATTACAAACTTATGTTATGTAGAAGTAGAATAGATGACAATGACATGCTTTTTCTTATATAAAATATTTCAATTTAAAGCATTTTTAATCATAGGAAGAAAAACAGTAGAAATTTAGGGAAAGTATTCAATGAAGATTCAAAAAAGTATTGAAACAATATATTTATGCATAATGTTTTGTTTGTAACTTTTGCTAAAAAATGACTTACATGCATTTTGATCTAAAAAAATGCAGATGCACAAGTTGTATCCAGTGCCAAAAAAAGTGGGTGCAAATCCAAATTTCAGGGTGTAAATTACACCCTATTTGCTTAAAAAACCTGGTCCAGATCATGCTGGGTATATGCCTATACAAAAATTGAATAATTTTAAATGCACCTACATGTTAAAAATGGAGTGCATGCCCATTCTCAAAACTATACTAGTGTTGCAACAATAAATGACCTTTTTTATATTCGGACAATAAATGACTTTTTTAAAATGCATAAGGAATCTTCTTTAGTAAATAATTTAGCTAATTTTTATGCTTTTTTGGCTATACTTTTTATAGTAGAAAAATTGATATATGCAAAGATTTGTTGAAATCATATGCTTTATTTCAAGCTTAATGAACCTGGAAAGCTTGAAGTTTATGCTTTAAAATGATTTTTTATCTTTTCTCTACTTAAAATTAACTCTTCCGTGTGATTCTATATAGTGCATAGTAGGTGCGCATACATTATTTTCTTAGGAGTGATGCATGCCAACTGTGCATGCCTACTTTTGGTGTGCAAGGCCTATGCATGCCCAAAAATTTTTGGCAATATACTACATTACATGATCTGGAGTGTGGCCAACAATATATGCACTTTTTTAGCAAAAAATATATTGTTCTATGTGCCTTTCTTAGTAAAAGCAATTTGTTCTACATGCTTGATATATGAAATACATCTTGGGTTATATTATGGGGCCTATAAAATGCTACTAAGCCTTAAAAGTCTATGGTCAAAACATAAAATTTTTGAATTAAATTAGTGCTTAGATGTCAATGTCAGAATTATGTTCCAGTATATACTAGAGTGAAAATTGCTTTATTAGCTCCTATAGATCAATGTCCAATAAACTTATTATAGTTATTGTACACAAAATATACCAAGACAAAAATAAAAAAGACAAACTATGTTTAAGGCTTATGTTTTTTTTGCTTTTAGGTTTAAATACATAGGTTTTTTGCAATTATAAAATACTTATGTGATTTAATTTGAAAATATTGCATATTGCACTTATTGTATATAAAACAAAATTATTGCATTTATAGGCAAACATAAGAAAAACTTTATATTAAAACCTATAAAATGTGGCTCAAAAAATTCAAATATGAAAAAACTTTAGATAAAAAACTTGCTTGAAAGTTTCTATTCAAATATAGAAATTATTGAAATAGAAATTTCAATATAAAATAGAAAGTACCAATTAAATCCAATTGTAACCAAAATTGCTATTCAAGGATTCCATCCTAGGCACTGTATAATATATATGTCTTATAATTGTCTATGGTCTAGAAATTAGAATGCTATAAAATTTAATTTAAGTGTCTGTGGCTTCAACTTAAAAAGTTTTTATTTATACTATAAATTGTTAAGCATGTCATAGGGGTTTCCTCTGTCCCTAATTTTATCTTACACAATGCTAGCAAAGTTGTGCTAGGGCTAAAGCTTCTGCTCTCTAGAATAATAATAATTTTATTGCTGACACCAAGTTATTACAACCAAATCTTTACTTTCTTAGAATTAGTCTGAGTATTAGTCTGAGTAATTGTCTAAGTATATATCTAAGTATTAGTCTAAGAAATATTCTTAGTAAAAGTCTGTGTATTTATCTGAGTATTATTTTAAGTACTTGTTATCCCTAATATTGGTAGTGTCTCTACTTGATACTGGTAGCATTCTTACTATTGCTCTGGTAGCATTATATGTAAATCTGTAAATATTTATATTTATATAAATCTAAGACCTATACATAATTGAGCAGATTAGTGTCATGCTTTACCTTGTGGACTAAAATGTAATATTAAGTTTAAAGGTAATCCTAGTACAAATATATACTATAGCATATAGTTTATACAACTATTGTTCAAACAACTTTGGAGTTATAAATGAAACAAGTTTATTTACATATAATAACAACATTCCTATGAGGCATATTGATTGATTTAGTTCAATTATAATTTATTAGTATTAGTTTTATATAAATTAAAGCTCACTAAATTTTATTTTAAAACTTTAGCTCTTCTACCATGTCAAAACTTGTTAAATTATGCCATTTGCATTGCAGTGCTAATTCAAATACTTAATTTCTTGGTTAAGATGCAATGCTAGTAAAAATAATAAATCAATGCTCAAGATATGATATAATTTCGGAATTTTTGTAGACAAAGCAACCAGCAATCTGAATTTGGAGACTGACTGGGCTGCTATTCTAAACATCTGCGATCTGATTCGACAGCAGGATGTGAAGTAAGCCTGACTATAAATCATCAGAACACAGCAAAAATAATTATAGACACTTGAAATATCTATGGTGAAAATATCCAACCTGATCATTTTTTTCAGCGCCAAATATGCTGTCAGTGCAGTGCGCAAGAAGCTGTGCCATGACAATCCCCACACTGTATTCTATGCACTTCAGGTGAGCCAGTTGAACATTTTGTTCTTTTATATTGCACATAGATTTGTTGTTATTAGGAATACAACTTGCCATAAAATATCATTTTAGACTGTTGAAGCCATGGTGAAGAACTGCGGCAATCCAGTCTACGACGAAGTTCTCACAGTGGAATTTCTTGATCTATTGAAAGAATTGTCCAAGGTTAGTCCGTTGGAGGACAAGTATTGACTCTGAGAAGACATAGACATGTACACACAATCGCATACAGGGCCTTTGCAATGCAGTCTACATACAGGTTTATGTTTTTACAATGCTTTTCAGAGTCAAGATCCGGTGAAAGAGAAAGTGCTGGAACTAATCCAGATCTGGGCCTCTGTGTTCTCCAACCAGTCCCGCTATCGCTGCATCCAAGATGTGTTCTCGTCGCTCAAGCGGGAGGGTGAGTCCTCAATTGACGTGTATTATTTTGAATATGCTTAATTATTGTGCAAAAATGTTAGTTAAACTTGGAATTGATAGAAAGCATGATGATAAAAGCAAAAAATGAAACTTAATACTACCTAGCCTTCCTCGGCATTTATTTCGTAATCTTAGGCTTCCTTGATTGTGTAGTTTTTCTGGCTCTAAGGTACTTGTCTCCTTGTCCAGAGCCTCAATTTTTGTTCTGGTGCCTCTAGCAGCGAGTCTCTTGTCAGCGCCCACCATCAAACACTACTCGTATCAGCGAGTCTCTTGTCAGCGCCCGCCATCCAATACTACTCGTATCAGCGAGTCTCTTGTCAGCGCCCGCCATCCAACACTACTCGTATCAGCGAGTCTCTTGTCAGCGCCCGCCATCCAACACTACTCGTATCAGCGAGTCTCTTGTCAGCGCCCGCCATCCAACACTACTCGTATCAGCGAGTCTCTTGTCAGCGCCCGCCATCCAATACTACTCGTATCAGCGAGTCTCTTGTCAGCGCCCGCTATCCAACACTTATTGGCGAGTCTCCTGTTTAACATCTGCTCTGTAATTAACCCCACATCTTTGACCAAGCACTCCCAATCGCTTCGTTCAAACTTTTTGGGTATTTCAGCCGAAAGTAATGTGACAAACTACTAATATCGTCGTAAATTATAGACATCCATTAGTGAAATGAAGCCACCCCAAACATACTCTGCCATGCCATTTCCACCCTTCGCTGCCTGCACGCAGGCCATTCCTTTCCCGCCGTCCGGTCCTCCGACGCGATGTTCGAAGCCGAAGCGGCCCCAGAATGGAAGGAGGGCTCCCTGTGCCATAAGTGCCGCGCCCAGTTCACCACGTTCCGGCGCAAGCACCATTGCCGCTCCTGTGGCAACATATTTTGCGACGAATGCTCTGATAAACGGTCCATCATACCGCGGTTCGGAATCGAGAAAGAGGTTCGCGTCTGCAAGGCCTGCTATGACGAGATCAATCGGTGAGACAAGCTAGCTTATTTTCGGAAACTTTTATAAGGCACAATAATTATAAATTATCGGCTTACCCTAAGACATTGTCCATGTCAACAATTCCCCTTAGTCCTTGACCATTTGAGCAATTCCCTTGAGTCTTTGGCCATCTAATCAGTTCCCCTTGGGTCCTTGGCCATTTGAGCTATTCCCCTTGAGTCCTTGGCCATCTAATCAGTTCCCCTTGAGTCCTTGGCCATTTGAGCTATTCCCCTTGAGTCCTTGGCCATCTAATCAGTTCCCCTTGAGTCTTTGGCCATCTAATCAGTTCCCCTTGAGTCCTTGGCCATCTAATCAGTTCCCCTTGAGTCCTTGTCCATCTAATCAGTTCCCCTTGAGTCCTTGGCCATTTGAGCAATTCCCCTTGAGTCTTTGGCCATCTAATCAGTTCCCCTTGAGTCCTTGGCCATCTAATCAGTTCCCCTTGAGTCCTTGGCCATTTGAGCAATTCCCCTTGAGTCTTTGGCCATCTAATCAGTTCCCCTTGAGTCCTTGTCCATCTAATCAGTTCCCCTTGAGTCTTTGGCCATCTTATCAGTTCCCCTTGAGTCTTTGGCCATCTAATCAGTTCCCTTGAGTCCTTGACCATCTTATCAGTTCCCCTTGAGTCCTTGACCATCTTATCAGTTCCCCTAAGTCTTTGGCCATCTAATCAGTTCCCCTTGAGTCATGTCCATCTGAGCGATTCCCTTCGAATCCTTGACAATCTAATCAGTTACCCTTGAGTCCTTGTCCATCTTATCAGTTCCCCTTGAGTCCTTGACCATCTAATCAGTTCCCCTTGAGTCATGTCCATCTGAGCGATTCCCTTCGAGTCCTTGACAATCTAATCAGTTACCCTTGAGTCATGTCCATCTGAGCGATTCCCCTTTAGTCCTTCAATGTTTCTGCAATTACTACAATTTTACTCGTAGATCGACGCTAAGTTCGATTTATTTCCAAATCGAGCATATATTGATATGCAATTTTCATACTACTGACTTGCTACTAACAGTTCCCAGATCAGTAGTATCCGCAACATGTCTTTAAAATTTATATTTTAAGCGTCGTGTCGCAGTCGCCCGCCCTAGTAGAACCTGGCGTTGCTAAGCAACGGCAGCGCCAGTCCAGATCGATATCGGCTGTGACGGCGGCCCACTCCAGCGATCAGTGGCATAGAAACCGAAGAACTCGGTTGCTAATGCTAATTCTGGAATCTGTTCACTTGTTGTAGTTTGAAATCGCGTTTTTTTTAAACTAGTTTGTTTTGTTTGAAGTTTCCAGTTCAAAGCAGCGTCAAGTTGCAAATAGTTGTATCGTTCTAGGCCACCAAGGCGCACAGAGTGTAAATGAGAAAGTCTGGGCCGCTGTACATGTACATCCTGTGTGAGCGCCAGCTCGTGCGTCAGTGAAATGGAATGGGTCAATTTGCGGAAAAATCTCCTTTAACTTGAAGCTAGCCATCCCATTCGTAAGCCGCTTATTTTTCCTCTCCTTGGCAGGTCCTCCAGTGCGGATTCGAACAGATACGATGACCGATCCGAAGCCGAGGCCAAGGTGAGCGAGACAGTGCGCATATCAGTCAGTATCAGCCTGTACTTAATGTCCAGGGGGTTGTAGCCTACTGGTTTACGACTTGAAGGTCGGGGGTTCGATTCCCCATCCCACTCGGTAAAATGGGTGCCAGCATTAGCTGTGGTAATTGAGGATGTGTGTGACGACCCCCCCAGTCCTTGGACTGAACAGCCGTACGCAGTCTACAGATGCGACTGAGCTATCGGTTGCACATTGGCCCAATTGGAGCAGGTTTAGTCAATTATTATTATTATTATTATTATTACTATTACGAGTACTTAATATCCACTTTTCCTAATGCTGATATTGAAAAGTGGCACCTTTTTCCCCACTACAATGCTGACACTACAAAGTGGCACCTGTAAGGTTTAGCGAATTTGTAACAAAGGCCACTAGATTGGTTGCGGTTGCGCAATCAAGTTACATTTTGATTTGACAGCTGTGGAACCTAGGCACATGTGTAAAATGATTTATTACAACTTCTGTCGGCCGTCACTGTAAACTTAAAATTGCTCCAATCCTACATTCAAAGGGCCCCTCCGAAGATCCTCAAGTGAGCAATAAAAATAATTTATTTCTATTTGCTGGGTTAACTGGCTTGCATTTTTATAATTTGCGGTCGGAACAGTTCTATTCTACTCGTACATGATACTACTACTAGTAGCTAAAATCGGCTGCTAAAATAATGCCACACTTATTGCTTTGAATGTTGTAGTGCAAAATCTCTATAATTTGGCTGCTTTCTAATAATTCATAATTATTGCTTGATTAGCTAATTCCGCTGCTTTAACAATTAAGAGTATTTATTGTATTTTTTATTGCAGCCGGCAATCTAACATTAACTGTAAAATCAAGCATGCATTCCTAATGTACATTTAATGTGCATACTCAGGAAGCGCATGTGTACATTTGGTTTGACATATAGTTCACCTCTCTCTCTCCCTCTCTCTCCCTGTCTTCCACCTCTTCTCTACTGTTTTGAGTCTCACTTGCTCCGTACAAATATTTCAACTTGTGGAAGGACTCAGTGCCATGTTTTTAATCTGCATTACAGCTTAACACAATGATTGAGTCAAACGCTAGATAAAATACCATACTCTGGTTTATTATTATTATTAGATGAACAAGGACAAGGAGAGGGAACTGGAATTGCGAGAGAAGGAGGAACTGGAATTAGCTCTGGCCTTGAGCGCCTCCGAGGCTGAATCTAAGACCAATCAGGTAAGTTATTAATGCGCTGCCGTGTTTCTCTGTTGCTATGCTAGTGGTTTTTCAGGCCTTTTTAATCTTCATTTTCTTTTGATTAGAACTTTTGCCAAAATATAAAGAGATTTGTGTTCGCTGTCATTCTAGGGTATGAGATTTCTGTGCGCTGTCATATTCTAGGGTATGAGATTTCTGTGCGCTGTCATATTCTAGGGTATGAGATTTCTGTGCGCTGTCATATTCTAGGGTATGAGATTTCTGTGCGCTGTCATATTGTCATATTCTAGCGGGAGGGATTTCTGTCTTATCGGACGTTACCGAGCAGTCATATCCCCAATTATTTCCCATATCTTCCCTCAGCGCTCCAAGCCACGCCAGCAGCAGGCGGCTGCCAGCGGCTCACCTTCGGCTGCTCCTGCGGGCTCAGGCGGGGGTCTGTACTCTAAACTGGACACGTCCGGCATGGACCCCGAATTGGTGGTGTATCTGGATCGGAACTACTGGGAGAAGAGAAGGCGCGACGGTCAGCAACAGGAGGCTCAAGCAAGCGCCGGAGTTTCCAAGGCGACAACTGCGACAGCTGGGACGGCTGCTACTGCGGCTGCGGCTTCTTTCACTGTTGCTTCTTCTCAGGAGCAGTCAGCTGTGCAGAAAGGCGGACAGACCAACGTAAGTAATTTTTTCTTAGGAAATAAATCTACATTTTACTTTTTAATTCGTCAATAGCGAACTCTTCTGATTCTTTCTAATGTAACGCATTCGGCGTAGCTTTATTTTTGAACATGACATACTTTTTAGTCTACTTAAAGTAGAAAGTAAAGCATCTTTGCTCTATTTTTTGCTTGCAAATTGCTGCAAACTAAATTATTGTACACACAGTGCACGGAATGAGTGAGTAGTCTGTTTGTTTAAAGCCTGCCGAATGAAGAATGCAAACTGTGCAGCGACTAAGGAAATATGAAATACCTTACCTATCTACGTCACTCTACATGTAAACTGATAATGGAATTTCCTTGCTGAGCAACAAGATTTACTCTAGCTAGCATGGGGAGGTAAAACAGGGTCAACCTTGGCAAGTCAGCTAACTTGTGTGGCGTAGTGAATGAATGACTTGAGTGGCGGGCTTTGCAAAGCAGAGCGCATATAGCATATAGCATGATATATGCGTCATGCGTGCGACTGGCAAACTGGCGCTAGCGTAGCAATTTCAACACCCTGCTGGCCTTAGCCTTGGTTCATGGGTTTTCGCATTTTTTGGATCAAAGTAAAAAATCGATTACCCCCTTTAATCCTAACTTTTCTGGTTTCGCGCCATCTGCTTTCGGTTTCACCTAGTTAATAGAATTCCCAAGTATGACTAACGACTTGTTGAAACAGAACAGGCGGAAATGCAAGCCGGCATACATTTCGTACAGTCAGTCGCTCTCTGTGCATCATGCCTTAATTTGTTAACAGTTGCCTGTCTCTTCCAACTTGCTATAGTTGTCTCCGCTTATGTGTGAAATTGGGCGATGCGCAATTTCGGTTCAGATTTGAATTGATTTTGTTATAATTAGAAATCCTTCCTAACAAGTTGGGTTGGGGTGGGTAGTGGGCGCGGGCTTAATTGAGACAGGAATCACAGGATTGACTAATTTAAACACATTTTAACTTAAGATAGAAAATGCCTTCTAGATAAGAAAATATATAATGGGGTTGCGGGCCGTATGGCTGGTGCTGGCTGGGGATGGTTTGGTTCGCCAGTTGCGTTGTAAAACGCCACCGGAACGAACAACCCCAAACCCGATTGAAAATGTAAAGTTATATAGAAAATGACTGGAACGGAATTGGAAAGGGATAGAGGGGTTTGGGGGTGAAGAAAGGACACGACGGGCACAGCGAAAACTTTGCCCCGATGCTGTCCGTGGGCCAGCCCCTCCTCTCTGTCCTTAATAGTTAGGGGACTTGTCGCCCGCGTACATTTTGGCTTAACGCGGCTGAACCAGCCCCCCCCCCCAAGCCCTTTGCAGGTCACCAAAAAGACCTCAATTTCGCCATTGGCTCCGTCTGACTCAGCTCCTTTCATTCCCTTCCTTCCAAGTCTAAACCAAACCTTCTCCCTCCTGATAGCGATGGGGTGGCGGGTTTCGGGGGGGGGGGGTATCCGACACTTCCAATTATAGGCTGACCCATCCCACCCCCTCAGCTTTCAGCGCATGTGTGCGCGGGGGCACCGAAATTGGTCCGTCCGACCCGCGAAATTCATCCATAGAAAGAAGCCTTAGTGCTTGCTTGCGACTGGCTGAACTGACTTTTAAGAGTCAAGACCCAAACATGCTGTAAATGCGAATACAGCCGGGACAGCAGGCAGTCTGGCATATAGCTTTACCTTACCACTGTGCGAATGCCACCTCTTGTGTATAAACAACAACTTATTTAGCTAAACTGACTGTAAGACACTGAGCGTCGAACTGCAGCACATCGCGCTTGCTTAATAAAAATTTCACGATTCTGTAATTCGCTACCTCGGCAATGAGTCTTGGCGACGGCGTTTACGTCGACGGCAGCTGGGAGTTGAGCATCTTAGTTGATGATTTGCAATTAACTCGCCGACTGCGCGTCAACGGCGAGACTCACATAGGCGGCCTGATGCTTCGCTTAGTTGAAGCCATCGACGTGCGAATGGACTGGTCAGATCACGGCCTGTGGTGGCCGGCGCATAATCGTTGGTTATTAAAAACTCGGCACACCCTTGATCAGTGCGGAGTGCAAGCCGACGCTAAACTGGAATTCCATCGGATGCACGGCTACGCTCGAGTTCAGCTGCCCGACTTGCAGGAAATAGAAATGCGCCTCAGCTTTGCTCAAACGGTATTTGCTGTTGTAGTTTCCGCCTGTCGAGAGCTCGGCATCCGTCACCCCGAGGAGCTCTCGTTGCAGGCCGACGGACTTCAGGGCGCCGCGTCTTGCGATGGTAACAACGGCGACAGCGGGGACAGCAGTAGCGGCAGTCTGCTTCGGACTGGCCATAAAAAGAAGAGCCCGTCGAGTCCGATGCGACCCTCGCCGAGTCCTCGATCGGCCGCTTCGCTTGGCAGCCTCGGTGGCAGCCTAGGCGACTGCATCGACGGCGGCGGCAGCGTGGCCACCCTGGCTGACAGTCCGAGAGTGAAGGCGACATCGACAGCTTCGCCGCGTCACCAGCGCGGCAATCGGCGGCCTCCTCGCACGCCGTTAGAACGGGCGGTGGCCAGCGGTGTAGAGTCCTGGCTTGACTCGTCCCGCAGCCTGATGGAGCAGGGGCTGCGACCCTGCGGCGACAGCTTGTCTAGCGGGCCATTGAGGCTTCGCTTTAAATTTCACGCTCACTACGATTTGAATCCTCAGCTGGACGCTGTTCGCATTAACCAGCTGTACGAGCAGGCGAAGTGGTCAGTGCTGATTGGCGAGCAGCAGTGCACGGAGGAGGAGGCCATGTTGTTAGCCGCACTGCAGCTGCAGGCCCAGCTTGGCGCCAGGCCAAACGAACCGGCTGCGGGCTCCGCCGGTTCGGCTTTGAACGAAGCCTCGGCGCTGGTTATGCCGTCGTCGAATCTGGCAGATGCGGATGCTCAGCTCGATGCTGAGATCGACGCCGACCTTGCCCAGCTGGAGGCGTCGCTGTCTTTGTCTCCAACGTCGGCTTCTGACGGTGTAGCACCGTCGGTAGTGGCTTCGACGATCGGACGAAGCGGCGCGGCCAGCGCGCCAATAGAAGCCGTGCCCGAGCTGGCCAGCTGGTTGAAGGTCTCCTCAGGCGGCAGCGGAGGCGGCGTGTTCGCCACGCTGACGCTGCGTGGCGGCGCCGATTCAGGCAAGCGGCGCTATTTGATTTTGCGCGAACTCCAGTTGCTGGTCTGCTCGGACGATACCGAGGCTGGCCGAACTGAGCCCGTGGCCGAGCTGTCTCTGGCCGGCGCCGAGGTCATGCCGGACACTGCTGGCGGCCGCCTTTCGATTCGCTTGCTGCCGTCGTCTGGCTCTTCAACTGGCTGGTGGCGGCTGAAATTCGGCGGCGATAACGCCAGGCGGCAGTTCGCCGAATGGTCGGCCGGTCTGAGCCTGGCCGCGCGAGGCCGAACCCTGGCCAGCCAGGACCTGTTCACCGCCGAGGTGCGAGACATCCTGGCCCGTCTGGAGCTCCAATGTCCAACTATCGCCGCAGTGTCCGAAGCGGCTGAGCTATCCGCGGAGGAAGTCGTCGAAAACCTGGATCCGACCGACTACTTGCCGCCGGCCGTGTTGAAAAGCGGCGGCAAGCCTCGGGCTTTGGCCAGGCAGATTCTGGAGCGCCGAGCCCGCGTCCTTGATCGCAGCCGCCTTGACGCTAAGCTGGATTACATCCGGGCCTGGCAGCGTCTGCCAATGTCGGGCGTGACTTATTTTTGCGTCTATTATAGCGAGCAGCAGCCCGGAGCTCCCGTCAGCTTCGACGATTTCCGTCGCGAGCGCCGACAGCAGAAGAAGCAGAACCGGCGTCCAGACCTGTTCGGCGTGGCTTTCAATCGGATTATGCGGCTGAACCCGCTGACTGGCGACGCGCTGGCCACCTGGCGCTATCACGAGCTGGACTCCTGGACAGTGAACTGGGAGATGATGAGCTTGAGTGCCAGCTTGAACCGGCCGCCGCACTACATGTGCCTGACCCCGTGTCCCAGCAACCCGGCTCTGAAGCTGAACGTGTGCAAAACCCTAGCCGAATACATTGGCGGCTACGTGTTTCTCAGTCTGAGAAAGCCGGAGAAAAGTCAGCTGCTCGACGAGCGAATGTTTCAGAAGCTCACCTGCGGCAGGGACGCGGTTTCCGCTTGAAGCACGGGCCAGATGGCAGATGGTTTTGTTGTGCTAGATCGATTATTCGATATCTTCTAGAAGCAGGTCCAGCAATATCGGACTAACTGATCAATGCGTTACAGTCCAGAGATTTTTAATGCAGTTCTGTTTATGGGCTTTGCCTTTGCTTATGGCTTGGCTTTTTATGTTGTTTTTTTCAGTTCGAATTGGCGCCTTTTTAAATCAAATACTATATTAGTACATGCATTATTATGGTTCTGCTAATCTCCACTTGATATTTGTGCTGTTTTATAGAATCGCGCAAAACTAATTTGGTTTATTATTTTATTAATTTAGACATTCGAAACTATTGTGCAGTCTCGGCATTAGGAATACGCGCTTAAGTGGAGAAATCGTTGCATATTGTTTTTATTCATTTTTTAATTTTTGGTATTATATAGTATGCATATGGTCAATGGGTATTATTATGCTGTACATACATTTGCATTAAACGTACCCTCTGCTCTGCTATCGTCCTGATCGAATCTTTTTTTGCTTAACAAACGTTTTGCTTTTGTATTACCAGTGGATAACATTATAATATATACATTGATAGTAAAATTTAAAAAATTAGTAATTTCGTGCACGCTTAGCCACTTTTGTGTTTCTTTCATTTAACGTACTTAATAAAAATACCTGCTGTTAGTTTTCACGACCAGGTGCTCAAGTCAGAGATTATTCTCTGACTTAAGTCTTATTGACAGTCTAAAGGACTAGCGGGATCTCAGGACGTCTCAGGACCAGCAGGATCTTATCTCACTCAGGTCTAAGGACCAGCAGGATCTTATCTCACTCAGGTCTAAGGACCAGCAGGATCTTATCTCACTCAGGTCTAAGAACCAGCAGGATCTTATCTCACTCAGGTCTAAGGACAGGATCTCACTCAGGTCTAAGGACAGGATCGAGGATCTCACCCAGGTCTAAGGACAGCGGGATCTCACCCAGGTCTAAGGACAGGGGGATCTCACTCAGGTCTAAGGACAGGAGGATCTCACCCAGGTCTAAGGACAGGGGGATCTCACCCAGGTCTAAGGACAGGGGATCTCACCAGGTCTAAGGACAGGGGATCTCACCAGGTCTAAGGACAGGGGATCTCACCCAGGTCTAAGGACAGGGGATCTCACCCAGGTCTAAGGATCTCACTCAGGTCTAAGGACAGGGGATCTCACCCAGGTCTAAGGACAGCAGGATCTCACCAGGTCTAAGGACAGGGGATCTCACCCAGGTCTAAGAACCAGCAGGATCTCACTCAGGTCTAAGGACAGGGGGATCTCACCCAGGTCTAAGAACCAGCAGGATCTCACTCAGGTCTAAGGACAGGGGGATCTCACCCAGGTCTAAGAACCAGCAGGATCTCACTCAGGTCTAAGGACAGGGGGATCTCACCCAGGTCTAAGAACCAGCAGTATCTCAGTCAGGTCTAAGGACAGGGGGATCTCACCCAGGTCTAAGAACCAGCATGATCTCACTCAGGTCTAAGGACAGGGGGATCTCACCCAGGTCTAAGAACCAGCAGGATCTCACTCAGGTCTAAGGACAGGGGGATCTCACCCAGGTCTAAGAACCAGCAGGATCTCACTCAGGTCTAAGGACAGCGGAATCTCACCCAGGTCTAAGAACCAGCATGATCTCACTCAGGTCTAAGGACAGGGGGATCTCACCCAGGTCTAAGAACCAGCAGGATCTCACTCAGGTCTAAGGACAGCGGAATCTCACCCAGGTCTAAGAACCAGCATGATCTCACTCAGGTCTAAGGACAGCGGGATCTCACCCAGGTCTAAGGACAGCGGGATCTCACTCAGGTCTAAGGACAGGGGCATCTCACCCAGGTCTAAGAACCAGCAGGATCTCACTCAGGTCTAAGGACAGGGGGATCTCACCCAGGTCTAAGAACCAGCAGGATCTCACTCAGGTCTAAGGACAGCGGAATCTCACCCAGGTCTAAGAACCAGTAGGATCTCACTGGAGGTTGCAGAAAATCATTGATCGAAGTTCATCAATCGCATCTATTTGCTACTCCAGGATAATTTCGTAGTGCACAGAAGCAAGGTTGCCTGTGCAGATACTTGTACTGCTTCTGCGCAAGTGTCCCATTTTTGCGACAGCCGCTTCGCTTGGCCTCGTCTAAAGAGATTTTCAACTGCAACTGTAATCCAAGAGCTTTTCCGCAGCAAAGTAGCAAATTGGGGGCTGAAATATTTCTATACGGCGCTGGGCGTTGACTTTCGTTCAATACTCGTATAATAATAATAATAATAAAAGTAGGTCCCCAGAAAGGCCTCAGTAGAAATAGCTGGCACTTGTTTACCCTGCGTCCAATTCTGTGGATACTGTGGGCAGGCAGGCAGGCAGCGAAAAGGACCAGGCTAAACGCGAAAGTTTTAGCTCGTATCGGGCAAGAGCCATCTCTCTTTCGGCTTTCCTTCTAGATGCAAGGAGAGAGGGAGATAGAGACGGGTGCATGCGGGGTTATCCCCCGAATCTTTGCAACTTTCTGCAGCGTGCGCACTTTCATCGGCGTCTCTATTCTATCCCATGTCTAAATCCCTAAACACTCTGCCGAGGTCCTGCGGCTCCTGCCCGGCTTTGGCCTTAATTTGCCAAGCATAAAGAATAGAAAAATTAATAATGGAATTTGTGTGTTTCCTATTATTATTGCATTCTAATGGCTCCAGACCAGCTCAGTTCTGGAGTGTCTAGCCAGCCCAGATCTAAAGTGTCTATCCAGCCCAGATCTAGAGTGTCTAACCAGCCCAGATCTAAAGTGTCTATCCAGCCCAGATCTGGAGTGTCTAACCAGCCCAGTTCTCTCTTTCATCGGCCTGTTGATGAGTTAAAGAAATCTAGGCTGGGAAACTATAGTTGCACTTTTAAGTGCTCCCCCTTCCCACAGTTGAGCCTGCAGAACCGATCATTGCGGCTAATGCCCTCTGCGCATTTCTCGACTCCCAAACTGGTTTTGCCGGGACTTTCCGATCGAATTCGCTTCCTCTTGCTAATCTCGACTGCCTCCGTTCGGCTGCTGAGCAATTATATCCCAGCTCCGATTGGTAGCTTCGATGCCGGCTGCCTCCGTTCCCTCACGCTGTGTCGCCATGGCTTTTAAAAATGCCAGAGTCCATCCTATCCGCAGGCATCCGAGCGATGGCCACTTGCACTTTAAACAAATGGGGTAGAATTTCAGATCCAACATACTGTACATTGCAAAACTGACAACATGATTAATGAGCATATCGGCAATTGCTAGACAACTGTTTGTAGATGTCAGCATTTGCCTACAAACTGTGTCTAGCAAGTTTTCCTGTGGCTGAAAACATCTAACCAAAATGGGAACAACAGTTGAACCCCGCTCCGCCATCTATCCAAGTCTCAGCTTCCCAACCGTGCTTCCACTGTGTGTGTGTGTGGGGGGGGGCAAATTGACGCAGAACAATTGATGAAGATCGCATTTATTAGTCCTAGTTATTTGCCAATTTTATAGGCTCTATATTTTTCGGAGTTCTTGTATCAACTGCATAAAATGCAGTTATTTTTTAAACAACGAATGAGACAAATATCAGGCTTAAAACGCGATGACACTACTGAATTGTAAGTAGCATAATTAGCGCCAATCTCGGTGAACACGCGCAACAATTCAGGGCGAATCGGCCGGGCTTGGCAAAGACGAGGACGCCGGGCCTCGCGAGGAATTCCTCCGCGCTCTGGCCAGCAGCATCGAGATCTTCGTCAACCGGATGAAGGCCGACAGCGTACGCGGCCGCAGCGTTGCAGCCGACGGCACCGTCCAGACGCTGTTTATGACCCTCAACCAGATGCACCCGCAGCTCATCGAGCACATGAACCGGGTCGAGGCCCGGCGCAACATTCTGGAGGAGCAGCAGGACAAACTGGCCAGACTGAGGGACGCTCGAGAGGCGTTGAACGCCCTGCGAGATGAGCACGAGCAGAGGCGCAAGGCTGAGCAGCAGGAGCGGGAGAAGCAGCGATTCGCTCAGATGATGATCAAACTGGAGGAGATGCGCCAGAAGAAGCATGTAAGGCCAGCCCATGTTTTTTGTGTGCAACTGACATTTGACTGCCAGTGACATTTGACTGCCAGTGACATTTGACTGCCAGTTACATTTGAATTGTCAGTGACATTTGACTGCCAGTGCCATCTGACTGTCAATGACAATTGTCACCGCCATTAATGGCAATCATACGTGCCGATATGTATCGAAAAAAACGTGTTTCTCGTTCCGCCTGACAGGAGTTCATGGAGTACCAGCGCCAGCTGCAAATCCAACAGATGGAAGCCCAGCGCCGGGAATTCGAAATGCGAATGGAGGCGCAGAAGCAGCGCCAGGCAATGGAGCAGTACAAGCAGCAGTTCCCCTATTCGAGCGGCGCCTACCAGCAGCAGTTCGTCCCCCAGCCTGGGCAGCCCGGGCCTCAGCCGCCAGCTTCAAGCGGTGGCTACGCCATCCAGTACCCGCCGGGCTATCCAGTCCAGCAGCAGCAGCAGCCGCCGCCGCAGTCAGTCGCTAGTAGCGCCGGTTATTCGCTGCCGCACTCTGCTGCTTCGACTGATCCGTCTGCCCAGTACATGTACCACATGCAGCAGCAGCCACCCAGCTCTGATGCGCAATATTCCACTGCTCCGATGTCGCTGCCGCCTCAGCATCATCCCCAGCAGCAGCAGCAATATTCTCAGCACCAGCCTCAGCAGCAGCAGCCTTCGTACACCTATGCTCAGCAGTATCAGCAGCCGCAGCAACAGCCGCAGCAGCAGCCGCAGCAATACCAGCAGCCTCAAGTGACATCGTCGGATCCTCAGCAGCAGCAGCAGCAGCAGCAACAATCTGACGAAGCTCAATTGATCCAGTTTTGAAGAACCGATTGCAAAGACAGAAACAATGATGCATAAACTTGTCTTATTATTTATTGTTATACAGAATACCGAAAAAGTTTCGCAGTGTCATAACAGAATTTTTAACTCCAGATACCCCCCTGTTCCTCTCTTTAGCCACTCTCCTATAATCTTCAGAAGCAAAAATTTTGATTTTTTCAAGTCGATACTCAGTAATACATTTCACTTCACTGAGGAGAATTGTTCTGTAATTTAAATTCGCGCTCTTTAACCATAATACTACTTCTATTAGTAGTTTAACCAGCTTTGCTTATCCAGTCTTACGCTTGCTACTCCTTTTTTAATAATCTCTTCATATAACCTTGTCTGATGTACAAGGAGAAGCTTAAAAAATGTTGTGAAAGGTTTTTAATGAAAATAGCATAACAAAATCTTTGTCTGTAGTAGGCCAGCTTTGCACAACAATATTAATATCTGGTCTTTTGATCCTAGGCAATCCTATGGAAAATAAGCAAATGCTTTTTGCTTTTCTTGCGTCATTTATATGCCATATGTAACCTAATTAATTATTATAGTAGCGTGACTCAATTCAGATGGAGAGATGCATAATTAATTAACATTTATAATTAAGAAGACAAATATAATACAGCGGAATGCACTGCCCAGTAATATACTTTTTGCGTCGCTTTGATTCTGTTACAATCTAGATGTACCTATCGATCGTCATACATTTGTATTTGTGACTTCTGCTCTTCTGAAGATTTTTTACAGTTGTCCAGAACATCTGGCATAAAACAGAAGCCAATGTGGCGTCAACCAATCAGCATTTACTTAGATTTGGGGTCTGTTCCAATGTGCACTGAATTCAACCAATAAGCATCAACTTAGATTTGGGGTCTTTTCCAATGTGCACTGAATTCAACCAATAAGCATCAACTTAGATTTGGGGTCTTTTCCAATGTGCACTGAATTTAACCAATAAGCATCAACTTAGATTTGGGGTCTTTTCCAATGTGCACTGAATTCAACCAATAAGCATCAACTTAGATTTGGGGTCTTTTCCAATGTGCACTGAATTCAACCAATAAGCATCAACTTAGATTTGGGGTCTTTTCCAATGTGCACTGAATTCAACCAATAAGCATCAACTTAGATTTGGGGTCTTTTCCAATGTGCACTGAATTCAACCAATAAGCATCAACTTAGATTTGGGGTCTGTTCCAATGTGCACTCTGGCGTCAACCAATGAGCATCGACTTTGATTTTGGGTCTGTTCCAATGTGCAATCTGGCGTCAACCAATCAGCATCGACTTTGATTTTGGGTCTGTTCCAATGTCCACTCTGGCGTCAACCAATCAGCATCAACTTTTGTGGGGACGGATAGTCGCACATCAGATACTATCTAAATGTACACTACAGCGGTAATATTATATTGCATAAGTGTAGTGGGGAAAGGTATATAGCACACTAAATTTCTTTTGGATTGTACATATTAATACTTTTCTCTTTTAAAAATTTTTTCTTTATCGAGCATCGAAAATAATCGAACGCACTTTTGTCAACACATCGTTATGCATGCTCGAGCAAATACATATCGATCTATATTTGGAACGCAGCTACTCGTATAGAGCGATACAACCTCTGGCTGCTTCTCCCCAGCCAAGCAGTTGTGTTTGTCTATGGGCCGAACTATCGACTGTACCTGCGATTGGAGCCGCTTCGGCTCGGCTTATGCCAAGCTAAGTTAGACTGGACTTTCGTGCACTGGGAAGGTGAGTTTGTTGCAAAGCAGCGAGAATCACATAAAGCAGCGATCGATTGCAAACTGACTAACGAGCCGGCTGCCAAGACCATGTCTGCCAAGGAGCGCGTGACCTTCTCTATTGACGTCAACCTCAGCAAGGAGCAGATCAAGTTTGTTGACATCAGCGCGGACACCTACCAGTTTTGTCTATCGCCGATTGAAAACGAGAACGAGGCCACATGGCAGGGAAACCCGGCGGAGGCTGACTGGATCTCGGTGAAGAAGGACCAGTACTACCTCATTAAGGCTCGGCCAGGCGAGGCCTACCAATATCAGAAGATAGCTCAGATTGTACTCACGGAGAAGACCTTCCGGTAAGCGGTACTTTATGCTTGCTTTTTGCAACGTTTCCTGCATTGAGTTTTGGTAATGTCCTGAGGGTGTCCTATTAAACCGTCCCTTATGTGCCCCGCAGTGTCAAAGAGGTGGACACTCCGCCCAATACTCTGTTCATGACGGTCGAGCAGAACGAGAAGGCGATGCACTCTATCGTGAACAAGATCGACCAGATCGCGCAGCGCTCGACCCACTCCGACAACAAGCAGGTGCTGGTGTTTGCCGAGGATCCGTTTTACACCAACCTGCCAGAGGTAAGCTTGGCATTGGCTGTGATTGTTCTCTCTGATTCTGCTCCAGTTCGGAGATTTCTCGCTTGAATCAGTTCACTCGCTCCTTATCCGCTTCCGCACCAGACGGAGAAGGAGAAGTGCATCTGGAAGGACTACACATTCGAGATGGACGTCAAGAACTGCTCGATCCGATTCGTGAAGGAAGAGGAGAGCAAGGCCATCCTCATGGTGTACAAGGGCGAGAACCAGACCAACGAGGCTCCAATAGTGCACATCGACCTCGGCTCCAACAACATCCCTCTTAGCGACCTGAAGCTGGAGCGGCACGCCTTCTACACCTTGTTCGTGAAGCGGGACGCCAGCTCGCCTGACACGCCGGTCATCCTGTTTAAGATCACTGACAAGACCGCCATCATCCGGGAGCTGCCGGGCACCAAGCCGCCGGTGTTCCTCAGCTACCAGAAGGGCCACGAGCCTCACTAAGCGGCCGCACTGATGCTTTGGCCCGGCAGTAGAAAGTCCGGTCAGAGAATAGAGTGATTGAGAGAACAGCTGAACAAACACATTTTGATTCTTTACCGGGAGCGGAGCGGCTGCAGTCGCTTCCACTGGCCCTCCCTGCCGCAGAAAAAGCGATAGTTTGACTCTCTGTTTACGCGTAAAGTTAATTTGCTCGAATGTATCTTGCGAATACTTTTTGCTTTTTAGAAATACTAAAATCAATCATCATCACAATGCTGGACATTCACTTGCAGAACAAAAATCGGCGCTGATTGAGTCTTTGCACTGGTTTCTTCAATGCCGTTCTCGAGTTTATGATTATTAAAAGTGCTCAAAATGCTCCTATTTGGTTTAGCATTGAGGTGCTATTCCTCGGTACCTGAATAAGGGAACAAAACGGAACTGTTTAGATCCAAGAGAAGTGAGCAATTGCAAAACTTGCCCGACACTGCACCGGAGTGTGTATTGTATTGAGTTTGAGGATATTTCGGGCCAAGCATTAAACGATTGATCATTTTTTGTCAAAAGAATTAAAAACTAAAAGCTGGTGCAAAGTAAAAAATCATATTCAGCGGTGCGGGTCGAAGCAAGAAAATTAATTAATATAAAAACTGCAACGTCAGTTGTTTGAAGCCACATTCAAATTTCTACATGTTTTTTGCCTGCCTTGTATACCGCTCAGAGTTAACTCCATTGACAACTGAAGTTGGCGAGACAAAACGTCTTCCGTTTTTTAGCACTGAATTCCAGAATGTGGGATATTGGGAAGTCGCTGCTAAAAAAATGAAAGCTTCCCATCTCGCCAGTGAATTTTACAGCGAAATCCAGCCGGCACATTGAAGATCGGCACGACTTGCCGATGCAGCGGTTGGCTCAAGCAAGGCTTCTATCTTCTAGTTAGCTTCTAGTCCCTATATTTAGCCCCTACAACCAAGGACATCTAGGACTTTTACAATGATAACGGTCCTTGGCATTAAAGTTAACTATAAAAGTCTCTACAAAGTCAAAGGGGTGGCAGTTGGCCAGACTAAAACATTTGAGAAAAGTCTCAAATTCGTACTGATTCAGAAAAGCCCTGCTTGAAATCCCCCCGAGTCTATGAATGCATGCAAGGTATGCAGAATCGATGCAGAGGCAGAGACTTGCCCCTACGTCGTGGTGCTGTAAGGAGGAGTCGTGGTCACGGTTTCGCTTTCCGACGTCACGGACCGGCTCTTCTGAGCGGCGATCACGCAGAGAACAACAAGGGCGATCACGATGGCCAAGAAAATAACCACCGCGGCCGCTGTCACGAATCGAGTTGCCGTGTGATTCTCCAGCAGCATGGACCGTTCGTGGTCCTCCCTGGTCCTGTAGCAGCCCAACACGGCCAACTGCCGTCTTGCCCAGCCCATCTCGCTCAGGCTGCCGTGCAGCTCGCAGTTCGCCTCGCCGCAAAGCCTGCAGTACCGCGTGGCCTCGTCAGACACCGTCCCCCCTGCCGCTTCAGCGTCTGAGGCGTCGACATCGTCGCGTCGACCGAAGGGCAGCCGGCTGAACAGACGGGCGGCCAGACTGGTTCTCCGAGATCGCGACTGCGACGACCGTTGCAGGTCGGACGAGCTGAACTCGACCTGACCGCTGCCGCCGCTTCCGCCGCTGGGGCCGCCGGGGCCGCCGCTGCCGCCACCGCTGCTTCCTGCCACGGCAGCGCCGCTGGTGCCGCCAACGCCACCGGCGCCGCCGCCGATGGAGGGCCGGGCGCCGAACAATCGCTTCAGGCGCTCTTTGAAGTCGTCGCCGCTCTGGTCGAGGCCGGCGGTGGCCAGCGTCACCTCCTGCAGCATCGGGCCGCCGGAGACGCTGTAGCGGCGCGACTGGCGCCGAGAGCCGGTTGCACCATCCGCGCCTGTGCTGGAGGAGGCGCCATCGCCGCCGACGCGGCCGAGGAGGTCCAAGCTGCTGCCTTTGCGGCTCAGCCCGACTGAGCCGACTTCGAATCGGCGCGGGTTGGCAACCGGCGGCTTTTGAGACGTTAAAGATCGCTTTTGCGGCTGCTGCTGGGCATCCGCACTGGGGGTCGCTGCTGATGCGACCTGCGGAAAATTTAGTTTGATTCAGAGAAATTTGAAACCAAAACGGACTAACAGTTATCACTTTCACAAGCATTTCGCGCAGAAACTTACTGCAGAGGAATCCCGCTTCTGTTGACTCGAATCCATCGCAGGTGCTCGTGCAGCCGCAGTCGCGCCGCCACCGTCCAGATCGACGGTGCTGCCACCGCGAGTTGCAGCCGCTTCCGCGGCTGTCGCCTCACAAGCTGGACTGCTGCCGCCGCTCTGGTAAGCGCTCTCCTCCGACTCGAAGCTACCGTGCAGCAGCCGGCTCTGTTGGGGCGTCGGGCCCAACTTTGGCGGCGCGGGAGTCGCCGAGACAGTGGTGGTGCCGATATTGTCATCTGGATAGACCCGGTTAACCTTATTGGGCCGGCTGAACAGGTGGCGCTGCGGTCCGGATATTGTTTGGGGGTTAGATTGGTTGAGGAACTGTCTGTTAGAAGCAAAACATCACAGATGATGAACGGAGAATTGGCTACGTAGTTACGGATGTAAACAGTCGATGAGTCAATGATCACGGATGTAAACAGTCGATGAGTCAAAGATCACGGATGTAAACAGTCGATGAGTCAAAGATCACGGATGTAAACAGTCGATGAGTCAATGATCCCGGATGTAAACAGTCGATGAGTCAATGATCCTGGATGTAAACAGTCGATGAGTCAAAGATCACCGATGTAAACAGCCGATGAGTCAAAGATCACGGATGTAAACAGTCGATGAGCTAAAGATCACGGATGTGAAAAGTCGATGAGCTGCAGATCATGGATGAGATAAGGTGTTAGTCAGCTAGGACACAGATCATGGTTGATGAACCGTCATCCACGATGTGCTAGTTTACTATCTCTTCTAATCAGTAGCACCGAAGATACAATTCGTTACTTTTTGTCATGTCCTGCTGCCTGCAGCCTGGAAGCAAACACCTCTCTATCCCTCTCACCAAATCAAGTCGACAGTTTAAAGCTTGCTTTTGGAGGGGAAGTCCAGCTGACAAATCAGCTCATTGTTGAGTGCCCTCTCTCTCTCTATTCAAATAGGTATATTTCTGGCTAATTAATGCAATTGTCTGCTTTAGTGGTTAAAAATAGCTTTGCTCGGTTTTCTCGAGCGTGGGTGGAGGATACAGTAATATTGCAATGGTTTTCGCTTCAGCCAAGCAGAAGTGCTGGGGCTGCAATATTCAATTTGATTGATTAAACCTCCGCAAGCTCTGCGCAGAGATTTCTTCATGGATGTCGGCAGCTGTTTGGCGGGCCAAATTTTTCATTGTATTAATTGGAGAGTTCTTTTTTGTAGAAGCAATGATGTATAGTAATATATTGTCTTACTTATTATATGGTTAGACTGTCAGTGAGCTACAGATCACGGATTTTGAACTGTCAGTGAGCTACATATACTGGATGCTGAACTGTCAGTGAGCTAGTTAGCTACAGATCACGGATGTTGAACTGTCAGTGAGCTAGTGAGCTACAGATCACGGATGTTGAACTGTCAGTGAGCTAGTGAGCTACAGATCACGGATGCTGAACTGTCAGTGAGCTAGTGAACTACAGATCACGGATGTTGAGCTGTCAGTGAGCTAGTGAGCTACAGATCACTGATGTTACACTGTCAGTGAGCTAGTGAGCTACAGATCACGGATGTTGAGCTGTCGGTGAGCTAGTGAGCTACAGATCACTGATGTTACACTGTCAGTGAGCTAGTGAGCTACAGATCACGGATGTTGAGCTGTCAGTGAGCTAGTGAGCTACAGATCACGGATGTTGAACTGTCAGTGAGCTACATATACTGGATGCTGAACTGTCAGTGAGCTAGTTAGCTACAGATCACTGATGTTACACTGTCAGTGAGCTAGTGAGCTACAGATCACGGATGTTGAGCTGTCGGTGAGCTAGTGAGCTACAGATCACTGATGTTACACTGTCAGTGAGCTAGTGAGCTACAGATCACGGATGTTGAGCTGTCAGTGAGCTAGTGAGCTACAGATCACGGATGTTGAACTGTCAGTGAGCTACATATACTGGATGCTGAACTGTCAGTGAGCTAGTTAGCTACAGATCACGGATATCGAACTGTCAGTGAGCTAGTGAGCTACAGATCACGGATGTTGAACTGTCAGTGAGCTAGTGAGCTACAGATCACGGATGCTGAACTGTCAGTGAGCTAGTGAGCTACAGATCACGGATGTTGAACTGTCAGTGAGCTAGTGAATTACAGATCACGTATGCTGAACTGTCAGTGAGCTAGTGAACTACAGCTCACGGATGTTGAGCTGTCGGTGAGCTAGTGAGCTACAGATCACTGATGTTACACTGTCAGTGAGCTAGTGAGCTACAGATCACGGATGTTGAGCTGTCAGTGAGCTAGTGAGCTACAGATCACGGATGTTGAACTGTCAGTGAGCTACATATACTGGATGCTGAACTGTCAGTGAGCTAGTTAGCTACAGATCACGGATATCGAACTGTCAGTGAGCTAGTGAACTACAGCTCACGGATGTTGAGCTGTCAGTGAGCTAGTGAGCTACAGATCACTGATGTTACACTGTCAGTGAGCTAGTGAGCTACAGATCACTGATGTTACACTGTCAGTGAGCTAGTGAGCTACAGATCATGGATGTTGAACTGTCAGTGAGCTACATATAATGGACGTTGAACTGTCAGTGAGCTAGTTAGCTACAAATCACGGATTTAGGACTGCCAGCGAGTCAGCGAGCTAGAGATAGAGTTACGGGCTAGATGTTGAACAGTCAAATGTTGAGCTAAGTGTCAAGTGTCAAATAGGTCAGAGAAATATAGATCGCTATTTTTGAACAGAAATGAAATGAACTACAGAAATGATCACGGCTGCAGCGCAGTCTGGTATAGTGCTGCAAATATGTATAAATATCCGTAGAATTCCTAATGATTACTGTTGACAAAATCGTTTGAAAAAGTCTAGAAGCAGTGAGGTAGTGCTTACCTTGGCCACCGCAGACGGGGACCGAGAGTCAATCATCGTACTTTTGCAGTTTCGGTGAATAGCGGAGGTCTGGTCTCACTTGCCATCACCCGGGCCGCGAAGATGGACAGCAGTTTCGGTCTGTTGACTTTTCAATCAATTCCGGTATGGGTTTGAGCGCTTTTAAGCAAATTGATTGAAGCTCTCGTTGGCTGAAGCAGCGTAGGTTAGCGAGATGAACTGCCGACAATATGCACTGCATGTCGGTTTTGTGTGTCTCAGAAAGCGGCCGCGTCCCTTTTTTGGAGGCTTTTTTCTGCCCGGCCATGATAATCTGTCGCGTTGGCAACAATACGAGCTCAATGCTTCCCGCCCGCAGGTAACACATGCGCGCCAATGGATAAGCGCAGAGAAGCGGGTGATGCGTCTTCGTTTACTTAATTCCCCCCCCCATAGCCAAGTGGAGGCTCAGCGTCATAGGAGGAGCTGCTCAATGCCCACCCGACCGCCCTGCAGTGCGCATTTGGCTGGCATATCCTACTGCTCCGCACCTGCACCTGCGTTTCCTTTTTAGCGTCTTTCTCTCTCTCCTTATTTTCCAGGAATTAATAGAAGAAGGAAGTTGCCGGAGGTCTCCACGCCATTGTTGTCCAAGGATGCCGGGGCTTGCTGTGGCAATTGATGAAGAACCGATGCTGGGCTGCTAGCTGGCTCATTCAGACGCTGCGAGGTGATGCCGACTTAAAAGAGCATCGACTGGTTGGATGAAGTGTGCATCGTAAACTCGCTGGGAAGAGGCTGCAGCCAGCTGCCTTGGTGTTGTTTTGCCTTGTCGAGTGCAGCGTTGACAACGAATGTAGAAGCCGCTGCCCTTGTAGACCGGTTTTAGCCCGCAAAAGGCATTAGCTAGAGATGGGAGCATTTTTATTTGTTTAGCTCTGAATTCACAATATCTCACCTGGACTTCAGAGCTCCAAATGAAGCAGGTGTGTGTGCGTTTTTCCCCAGATTAGACTCACAAGTTTATCAAGCTATTGTTTCCTAAAATCCCACAGGAGACCGGCAAGTAAGAGCCAACCAATTTTGTCTATGGCGAAGCTTATTTAGCGAGCTATGTAGAAATTGCTATTGTATCTCGCTGGTGCGTGTTTTAAATAAAAGTTATTTCCGTTTATTTATTTCTTTGGTTCGAAGCTTTTGATTCAGACCATAGACTAAAATGAACGGACATAATATTTTTATACCCCGGCCGTTTGGCCAAACTAACACTGTACATTTTAACCATAGACAAATGTTGATTTGATGCAGTTCACGAAAACGACTGTTTTCGAGTTTGGTATTTCAAATTGAGTGGTTGTCTCTACTTAATCGTTTTAATTTTAATCTGTGACACTTTCGCGTTAGTTTCAACTTGATGTATGGTAGAAATCTTTCGATCGTGGCACAAAAGGAAGAAGACTCAATGGGCTAAGGCAGAATATGGACCGAGTTTGATGGTGTTGGGTGATCTATCCGAGATAAGCAAGCACGATCTCAACTACGTTCTTAAGTGGTTTATCTTAGAGATAAAAAAATAAGTGTGGTGTTCGCATGGCGCTTCTACATTGAAGGATTATTTCAGTACGAGTATGTTGCAATACTTGGTCAACGAATGTGGAAAGCCATGGACCCTCTGGAAGGACGTGGATTGCGTCGTGCAGGACCTGTACCATCTAGCATCGAATAGAAGCTCTGGTCTGAAGGTGCGCTTGGTAGTGATAGTCTACGACAACTGGTGAGTTCCGCGATTTGGGGTGTGGGAAAACATTTCGCACTACGCCGTACGTCGGAGTTGCGAGTTGTTCAATACTCGTAACCGTTAGCTATATTGTACATCACTATAATCTGTTGCATAAACTTGTTTGATTGCTTTCCTGCTTATTCATTGTCTTATTTATTTGGATCGTTTATTTGGCTGGGTCAGATAAACGTTTTTTTTAAATTGGACCTTAGACTTTTTTGGCGCGGCCAAAAGGGGTATGACTTGTTACTGTGTAAGAAACGCAGTTGTCTATGGTCTGAACACATTAAACAAAACGCAGGTCAGCGTGTAAGAAACACAGTGTCTGGACCATAGACAACTGCGTCGATTACACGCTGACCAAAATAAATGAAAGTAACAACGTATATTTGGTTTTTTTTTCAAAATGCAGGTAACTGATTATGTATCAGATTAAACATGCCTTTTGAGGGAGTTATTTGTATAAATCACGAGGGCCTGAGGCCCGAGGGTTTTATGAAAATAACTCCCGAAAAAGGCATGTGTAATCTCGTATAAACCATAGACGTAAAGACTTTACGGGATATTATTGAATATTACCAAATAAAATCCCGGAGAAGGCAAATATTGTCACGGAAAGTCTTTATTTCTATGGATTATATAAACAAAGCAAATTCAAACACCGTTCACAGAAAGCAAACTAACAATGTAAATCAGTGATTCTGTCAGCCATGTCCCTAATCACGAAACACACAGTTGTAGAGCGGTCCGTGGAAATTGAACACAATAGGTCGATTGCCAATGGTAGACGAATCCATGGTAACAATGGCAGCCGGTACGTGTATCGATTGATTGACTATTGTCGCTGACTCGATACTGTAGTTGAAACAACCGCGCCTTCTTGCCTGGCAGCTATTGGCATACTTGCAGGATCCGCTCTAGACACAGAAACTGGGATTACCCGCTTCCTTGATTCGGCTGATACCAGATTCCTGCCATCGGAATGCAGCGACAGCGACAGACTCTGCGACATTTACCTCATCTCGGCATCTCGTCGACTGTCAAATCGAAGGTACCGATCCACGGTCCTTTTGAGTGGGCTCTATTCTTAAATTCTATTTGCTATCTCGATTTGGATTGCTCCTTTCTTATAGTCTTACAGTCAGCATGAAGGAAAAGAGTTGTCTATGGGTGACGGCCATTCAGTGCAGCGTGTAAGAAACGCAACTGTCAATGTAATATACTATTGAGATACAATGACACTAATACATTGTTTAGCAATTTGACGATCATAATTCACATTTTTAATGCAGAACAATCAATTACTACAAACAATGCATTGTCTGTAGGATCGTCAAACAGAAAAACAATGCAAAGAATCAGCGGTCGCAGCACGTGACAACGATTTGTCTATGGCTCGCGCCTACCGGCGCTCGCCAGACAATCGTTGTCACGCACTGGAACCGCTGATTATTTATCCATTGATGCCGCGTGATAAAATGGTCTTGGCACGAGTGCGTGCACGAGCCAAAATTCCAGTTAAAAAACCAAACCTGCCAATTGCCGTTTCTGCCTATCTTTAATATACAGTAGTGCTTTTTCAAAACTGTTCTTAGCAATCAACCCTCCCACAAAACAATTGATTCGTTAACACACTAGTGAAACGCATTGGCGAAATGCACTGGTGAAAAACACAGGTAGAACCCACAGGTGAAACACACAGGTAAACCACACAGGTAGAACCCACAGGCGAAACACACAGGTAGAACCCACAGGTGAAACACACAGATAGAACCCACAGGTAAAACACACAGGTAGAACCCACAGGTGAAACACACAGGTAGAACCCACAGGTGAAACAACACAGATAGAACCCACAGGTGAAACACACAGGTAGAACCCACAGGTGAAACACACAGGTAGAACCCACAGGTGAAACAACACTAGTGACACTCAGGTGAAACACACAAATAGAACCCACAGGTGAAACAACACTAGTGACACTCAGGTGAAACAACACTAGTGACACTCAGGTGAAACACACGCTCTCCACTTTGCTCCCCCTATTTCAATTGTTTTCTCTCATGCTCAAATTTTCCAGTGTTCTACACAAAATTCTAACTTCTTCACTACGAGTCTACTTAGTCCAGTAGTAATAGGCACATTTTGATTTGAACTGAAAATTTATCTCTTATTTTCTCAGAACTATTAAAAAGCAAATAGTGATACAAATGCACCCTTTAGTTTGCGCTGTTATCAGTTGCATAACTTGAAAGGTAAACACAATTTTTTATTTGCCCTCTTAGAGGCCAAGCTGCAGTCTGGTGCGCACTCGCAGGTGGCATAAGTTGTTGCAGCAGCTTGCGCAATACATTTCTGCTTTCCTAGCAATAAATTATCCGAAAAAAGTTTGACTTTAACACAGAGACCGATCGCTTGCACTGTGTTACAGTGCATTTGACATTTTATGCAAAACTATTCTACCTTAGAGTAGACTGAAAGCGCTTCATTAGTTTAAATCAAAACTTGGTGTGCATAAAATTATAAAGCAAAAATAAATTCAAATTTGCAGATTTATTTGTTTATTTGATGATAAATTTGTTTGAGTCATCTGAACCGCTTGAATCAAGAAATTTTTGCACAACGTGTGTTAGATTTGACGTCATTCCTTCTATTGCGAAGAAACACGAAGTTATGCAACAGAAAGCATAACATTAACCAAACTATACTGTGTTTCTGTGTACAATTATGGAAAACCAAATATTATACTGGGCTGTAGTCAGGAAGTTCAAGCCAGTCCAGAATTACTTCAACAACAGTTCTCGGCTGCAAATCGAGCAATTTGAAAACTCGGCCTTTGAAAACTAGGGAAACGGCAATTTGAGCAATTACCCACGGTCTGTACTTTATCAAAGTTTATTTTTTAACAAATTCCACGCGATTTATCATCGAAATAAAACTAAATTCCGTTTTGCGCTCGATTTTGAATTTTCTCGCTCATTTATTCTCGAAATCTTGCGCCATTTCCTCTAGATATTTGGCGCCATTTTCTCTAGATATTTGACACCATTTCCTGTAGATATTTAGCGCCATTTCCTTAGGCGCCATTTCCTTAGGCGCCATTTCCTCAGGCGCCATTTCCTCAGGCGCCATTTCCTCAGGTGCCATTTATTCAGGTGCCATTTATTCAGGCGCCATTTCCTCAGGCGCCATTTCCTCAGGCGCCATTTCCTTAGGCGCCATTTCCTCAGGCGTCATTTCCTCAGGCGCCATTTCCTCAGGCGCCATTTCCTCAGGCGCCGTTTCCTCAGGCGCCACTTTCTCTATAAATTTTGCTCGTCCCCTCAAATAATGCTATTCCCCCATATCCCGAAGTCAATAAGTACCCGTCCATCGTGTTTGGCAGTAAAACTACCTACGAGCATTTCCAATGCAGACGTCTGTAAGCCAGTTAGCAAATTCATAATGTTTTTAAATAGCCAAGAATCCGAAAAAGCGGCACGGTGTCTGTTCCGCCTTATCTCTTCGTTCGCTGTGAAGTGGGTGCAGCCGCACTACTCGACTCGCAAAAAACTACACAGAAGCCCTGCAGTCCCGAGCGCTTACCATATTTTGAGCAGGAAAACCCAGAGTCTGTCAGCAGAAGAGGTGAAATATCTTTCACAGAAGCGGAAATTCAGGCTCAAAGTAAATTATTTATGCCCAACTCCCAAATCAACCCGTACTGATCTTCCTTCAGATCTTAAATCTCTCTGCTCCTTGCTCAAGCTAAGGAATCTGCTTCTAGTCTGCTTCCGGATTTGCTTATTTCCGCTGAGGTTCTCCCTCTCTTCCTGACAAACAGCGTTTGCTGTTGCTTTTAAGTTGTTATTACACTCTACACAGATCTCTTTCTGCTTCGAGTTGCTCTACTCTCCCCTGTTCATTGTCTCCATTCCCCTGTTCTCTGTCTCCATTTCCCTGTTCTCTGTCTCCATTCCCCTGTTCTCTGTCTTCTCTCCCCTGTTCTCTGTCTCCATTCCCCCGTTCTCTGTCTCTACTCCCCTGTTCTCTGCCTCCATTCCCCTGTTCTCTGTCTCCATTCCCCTGTTCTCTGTCTTCTCTCCCCTGTTCTCTGTCTCCATTCCCCTGTTCTCTGTCTTCTCTCCCCTGTTCTCTGTCTCCATTCCCCCGTTCTCTGTCTCTACTCCCCTGTTCTCTGCCTCCATTCCCCTGTTCTCTGTCTCCATTCCCCTGTTCTCTGTCTTCTCTCCCCTGTTCTCTGTCTCCATTCCCCCGTTCTCTGTCTCTACTCCCCTGTTCTCTGCCTCCATTCCCCTGTTCTCTGTCTCCTCTCCCCCTGTTCTCTGTCTCCATTCCCCTGTTCTCTGTCTCCATTCCCCTGTTCTCTGTTTTCTCTCCCCTTTTCTCTGTCTCCTCTCCCCTGTTCTCTGTCTTCTCTCCCCATTCTCTGTCTCCTCTTCCCTGTTCTCTGTCTCCTGTTCTCTCGCTGAGCTGAGGCAATACAGAGCCAAGTGTCTTGCTCAAGAATGCAAATTATCCCGAGTGGGTCGAGAATCGAACCCCTGACCTTGCAGTCGCGAGTCGGACGCTGTAACCACTAGGCTAGCACAACTTAATGTAAAAAGCAGAGTCAAGAAAAAGAAGAATTCGAACATTTATACCGCTATATATATAATAAAATAAAGGCAATTATTGTTTTTTATTTTTTTGATAGCGGTTAATACCGGAACACGCAAAGCAGCATACTTTTAATAACAAAATAATAGTTGTGAATGAAGATTTGGTATTTTATATAGTGCCACTCTATACCGGTTTGGTAAAGCATCTTGCAAGGCATCAATGACGGATGGGGTCAAGAAGAGGAGCCATTAACAAGGTTAAACGCCAGTTATATCATATTGAAGGTGAGAAAAATGCACGAGATGGATTTTTTGCCTGGCATTTCGGATGCACAGGTGCAGGCCAGGGCCTATAAATGGCAGGTCAGCATTATTTATAGTATTTATAGTACATTATGAGTACATTTCTCAGGCATCAGTTCTTTAATAATCTACTAATGCAGCACATCCAACAACAAGAAAATTGAATAATATTATAGTAATAACAGTAATAATAAAATAAAGGGCAAAACTGAAAGTAAATCTGCCGAATGGATGCGAATGGCCCAAACACCGCCAGATGAGAATTGCACTGCATCAACAGGTGGTGTGGCCCATATGCATTCGGTACGAGAGCGCAATAACGGAAAATATATAAATATGCATAATCATCCTTTCTCTGATCGGGTATTTTGTACAGATTTTCGCGCGAGGCTTCTGTTCTCTAAGTTCAGCTTGCTTTTTTCAACAAGTTATACAGTTATACAGCAAGGACGCACGGAGAGAAACCGCAGCCAATGGCTAATGATGCACCACCTGGTAAAGTATTTTTTAAAAGTCTGTCTTTGAATTCGAATGCAATGCTTTGTAGTCAGAGTATTTCATATAGGGGGGTTTCATGGGGGGGGTTGCGAAGCCGCGATCCGCTTCAGGTTGCGGAAGTCACTCCGAGGCCGTCAGCTGACAAGCGGTGACCAGCGGCGGAGTCGTGGTGCTGCAGCCGGCGGAGGTGGTGGTGTACACTGTGCCAGCGATGGAGCCCAGGCAGCTCACCGAGGGGAACAGCTGGGTGCCGTAGAACACCTGGTCGATCACCCAGTCAGCCGAGTTGAACGGTTCCAGGGCGACGCCCGTTGACGTCGCTGCGGCAGCAGCCGCGGCGGCCGCCGCTGCCTCAGCTTCGAAGTAGGTCTGCGACAGCAGCTCCGAGATGAGGTACAGGGCGCTGCGCCGCTCCTGCTGCATCAGGCAGACGGTGGAGTTGCACACCACATCAGCCAGAATCTGTGCGGTTTGGAGGGATAATTTTAAATTCACCCAAAATGTTTCAAGCAGTCTTTTTTGAGCTGGAAACTTGGCATTGTTAAAATCCAGTCCCCAGCCTCACCTGTAGGTACAGCGTCCTTAGCTGAGCATCGGCAGGTGGAAAATGCGCAGCCAGGTAGGATTGAATTTTCACCCGCTGCTGTCTGGCATCCGGGAAGTCGATGAAGAACCTGGAGCACATGTACTTCTCCAGATGAGGCACGTCGAGTCCCTGAGCAGGCAGGTAGCCATCCACCAGGAGCTTGCAGTACTTCAGCAGGCCGCCGCCTCGGATCTGCTCGGGGCAACGGGTGCAAATCTCACGGCGCCGCAGGTGGCCAAATGCCTCCTCGAAGCAGCCGCTGGCAGCCTCCGCAACTACAGTCGGATAGAAGCGCTCGCTGATTGAGCTGGAGCTGGGCTGCACCTTGTAGAAGGTGATGAGCGAGTCCAGGATGATTTGGAAGCTGTCAACGGTGAACTCAAACTGCCGGCGCATGTGGTCAACGAATTTGAGCTCGACAGTGAGTCCGTCTTGGCTGCCCAGGCTGAGCAGGAACCACCTGTCCGCGTGCTCAATCCTGGCCTGCTTAGACACGTACGCCTCCACCATCTGCAGTTGCTGGGGCAGCGGCCTCTTGGCCTGCGCATCCTGCTCAGTCTCAGAAGAAGTCTCTTCGGTTTTTTCATCGGCATCGCCGTGCTGCTCGTTCTGGCTGATCAGAAACAAGTGCAGACACTCCAGAACTGCTCTGCGAATGATGTCGACGGTGTCGCGAGAGCTGAGGTCGACGCCAAACAGAAGGTCAAGGTCATTGTACGTGTGGTACGGGTCCATGCCTGAGAAGGGAGCAAAAGACGTTATTTTAGTTTATTAAATTGGTTTTTATGCATTCACAACGCTATACATTTAGAAATATAAAGGGTCATGCGGCTGTGGGTTCTGAAGGCCAAGTACGGAAGACCAGAGTTTGAAGGCCCGAGACTCAGTGCCGAGGGATCAACGCACAATCCCTCTGGCTCTAGCTTAATACGAGATCAAGAGCTAAAAGACTAGATAGGCCAATCTGAGAATACGAGTATAACGCAAGAACTCGAACGGGCAGCAATAGAGTAGTACGAGCTACAAGTGATTGTCAACCCGCGGCAAAAATCAGAAAGCTCCACCGGCTGAACCTCCCGATACGCATTATTATTAACAATATAAATACGCCTCAAGTAGTGTCGGAACTGGAGAAGCGTTGGAAATTTGAGTTCGTGGTGTGTGAATGAAAACATATGGCCAATGCGTAATGACTATTTACTATGCCTGAGCCGAAGTCAGGCAGAGACACGGCCGGATAGTGAAAGAATGCAATCGGAGCAGAGCTGAGTAGAGAAGGGAAGAGACGTTGGGCCCGGAAAAGTGCAACTTGCAAAAACTGCCGACTGCAAAATAGCGCGTATCCGTTTGATATGAGTATCGATTTTTTGAGAGCTGTTTTTACATTTGATTCTCCTCTCTCTCTCTCTTTCACTGGTGGTCGCCCCTGAGCACCCAAGTCGTGAGCAGTCTGTCGCAACAAAGCAATTTTCAATTCTAGCTTGTACAATGCTAACCAGAATACACAATTAAGTTGCTGCATTCATTCATTCATAAATTCGAAGTGGCAAATTGAAGCTCCCAGACACGGTTGAAACTTCAACACAATAAAATTAAGTCTGAAAAGATTTGATAAGACCGCAAATTGGTTATTTTTGCACCTGCAGGCTGGATAGCGCCAGAGTTTCAAGAATTGGTTAGTTATACAGGAGAGGAAGAGGCTTGCATATTTCTGCTTGCATTGGCAGTTTTGCTGGCCTAGAAGGCCCTGTTGGATTTCAGTTCAGTGGTCCCTCTAAACTTTTGGAGAGCGCGCAGTCAGTTCAAGAAGGAGGGCTGGGGGGGGGGGCGGTTGGTTGCCAGAAAGTTTTATGCAGAGCGCAGCAAAGTGAGTCGAAATCAATTTGTGTAAACAGTCAGCCAACTCTTCTCCTTGTCTCTCCCCCGGCTCCGTCTTTCTGCAAGCAAATCAAATAGTGCGGTGGTGCGCATGGCACGTGCGTGCAAGCGGAGTCGGGGGCTGGAAAGTACAAGCGAACTACATTTCGGATTATTAAAATATGTTCACCAGCCATGCTCAGTGCAGTCTGTTTAATAAAACGCTTTATTAAACGCTTCAATCCGGTCAGGTTTCCAAAATAAACATGTCATAAACAGCAGCAGCAGCAGCAACAATGGCCAGACCATTTTTTCGGCGAGCTAAATATAAAACCACGTTTTCAATGCAACACGCGCTTCAGGACTGAAAGCAGAGAAAGAGAGACGGCGGGCAAGAGAAACTGCGCCGATGCAGATGGAGAGAAGCTGGCTAGGGGAGCAATAGAAAAGTTTGCTTATTAAAATTAGCGCGTTGAGTTTAATGTTATTCGGTGATAGCCCAGGTCAATGCCACAGCGGTAATGGGGGGGAGGGGGGCTGGCCCATCCTAACTCCGCCCGAAACAGACAATGCCCCCCTTCGCTCTCTCAGCTCGTGCCCTTGAAAATTGAATCAGCTGGTTATTGTGTGGATACGAGATGAAGAATAAGCGAATGCCAGTGTGCAGTCTCCGAATGCCATACAGGGCACGCGTTTCCCGCTTAGCTTGGGTAAACGAGCGAGCAGACTCAGGCACGGCTAAATATTATTTGCAGATCCAACTCATTCGAGCTCACACTGTTTGTTACATGCATGTAAATATTAACTTATTAACTAGCTATTGCTGCAGCAATCCAAGTTGTAGGAAAAGAAATTTCTCAGTCAAATATAAAGAAAGAAAAAGTGCCGACTCAGTTTATTGAGTTTACTAATTCATAGTTGAACTTTACCGATACTCCCAAGTTACATTGTTGCCAACTTGATACTTGAGCCTTGTTTCCTAATAGACTCAAGAAAGTTGCTGTTTGAAGCATCCACAGGTCAAGGGGGCGGGCTGGTCTCGCTTTTAAAGTTTGTAAAATTATACAATATTTCGAAATTTTAGTGTTACTTCTAGCGCTATTACGTATTATGCATTAATGATGACGCAACACCCCCCGATTCGCTAAAACAACTCGTATAAAAAATAACCTCGCACAGTTCAGCGCTCACCAATGATGTAGGAAGCGCCACCTCCGTTGAGCCGGACATCGCGAACGGGCACCCCGTCGGCCTCTAGGCGAGTCCGCACCCGCTGAACCCAGTCCTTGAGGGTGAGGCGCACCGGCGGGCAGCCGCCCAGGCCGTGAATGGCGATCTCCTGCTCCATGAAGTTGTACAGACGCTCGACCTGCTCAAAGCACAGCACACTGTACCGACTGGAGTCGCGTCTCTGCTTGCTGTTGCACGTCTTCTCGTCTCTATGGTCACTGGTCATGCTTGCAGTCAGCACTGTGGTTAGATGGGTGACAGACCTTGGCTGAGGTAAATACAAGCTAGAGAAGTGTTGCGCTGGAGAACACGAAACGGCTTTGTAAGTCTTGAAGGCCAAGGCTGCGAGAAAGAAAGCGCGGACTATTTATAAGCCTAGCTCAGCAGTTTTCACCCCCCTGTGCTGTTGAGCTAAATTTAAAATGTACACCTGACCCTCCTCAAAGCCTGACAGCAGCCCTCCAATAGGAGGTCGCCGCCAGCGCCTCCACCCGCACTGAATGAATCTGATAAGTAAAGTTTTGGTTTGAGCTAGTCAGTAGCTTGAGTAGTCTGATTAATTACAGTTCGCATTGCGATCATAAATAACAATCAGATTGCCAACGGCGTGTAAGCTATCATTTCATCTTGGCACAACTGGGAGGTTGGATAGCAACACTGCTGAGCGCTGGCGTCGGGCTCAAAAAGAATTCCATCCAACTCAATGCGTACATTGCGAAAGCAGAAGGCCGATGTTACAAAAATAGCCCATCCGGGGACGGGGGTCGAGCTTCTCCTATTTTGGTCGTCGGGTAGGGATGGGGATAGAATGAAACTGGAGGCGCTGTCCTTGCCCCCCCCATCCGTCCCAAATCCCTGAAACTCTCGCGGGCCTCCATTCCGTGTTGACTCTCCGTAGTCCCATTGCGGCCAGGGATTGCCAGAGAGAGAGTCTGGACTGGAAGACTCACAAGTTTGGACTCGGTTCAAGGCTAAATAAGTCTTTTTTTAAACAAATTTAAAAAGAAGCAAAACTTAAAACGTCAAGCGCCGAGCAAGGTTAACGGAGAAAAAACTTGTCATTTGGTTTGTTTTGAAGATAAATCAAAGCTAAAGCCTGAGCTCTGCTTTCTGTCCAGATTTCTATAACTTTGAACAGTCCATGTCCCTGCCTAAGGGGAAGAGGACTGAGTGGGTGGGATGCGGGGAGTGGGAGAGAACTGGTACAGAGCCGACCTTCGAGGCGGTGGTGGAATTTCCCAAGCCAACTCCGTCTAAAAAGGACGATACGGATCGACAGGAGCTTCTCGCTGTAGGAAAGCAGATACAGAGGAAGCTGGGCAGCCTGCTTTTCTGGCGGACTGCCAATATTGAGTTGCTAGGCTATTTTTAGACACTTGGCCTTCCTCTATCCTCCCCTCTACAGCGGTGGCTGTAGAGACGAAGCCTCTTCAATCGAGCATAAACGAGGAGAAAACCCGATGGCCTTCTCAGAGTGAACCGTCATCAGCCCGCGCCAGTCTCTGGAGGGGTGTGCAGGAAATTTCTTTGCCAACTTCTTTTCTGTAGTCTATTTTTAGCAGCAGAAATTTTCTTCCAAAAGCCCGTTTATAGCCCCGATATAAAAATTCATGGACTGCCTTCTCTTCTTTTCCTTCTTCTCATGTTCCATCCAAGCTCTTACTCAAACTCAAGCCCTAGCTTCGATGCGTGGGTGGAAGGCTGGCTTGTTGTCAAGGCTACTCGTTCGTTCATGCGTTTTAGTACTCGCCATCCTTACTCCAGCCGTCTCACTCCTCCCGACTCACCGCACCCTACATTCCCATTTTTTCGTTCAAGTCTATTTTTGGCGATGCTTAATTTATGCAGCCTGTGTGGGATATTTTTATCGTTATCAAAACACGCCAAGCACAAAATTAATAGATGAAACGCGAAGTGCAGCCGGTGGCAAAAACAGCATTAATTTATTAATTTTCTGTCGGCTGCATACATTCCGATCAATAGTTTATTGGCTAGTGACTCTGAACTCTTGGTTGGTTTACAGTCAAATGTAGCATGTTTGAAATGCTATTTGAGAATGTTTAAAGATGTCGCTTACCAGTAAGATGTCGCTTACAGTTAGATGTCGCTTACAGTTAGATGTCGCTTACAGTTAGATGTCGCTTACAGTTAGATGTCGCTTACAGTTAGATGTCGCTTACAGACAGATGTCGCTTACCAGTAAGATGTCGCTTACAGTTAGATGTCGCTTACAGTTAGATGTCGCTTACAGTCAGATGTCGCTTACCAGTAAGATGTCGCTTACAGTTAGATGTCGCTTACAGTTAGATGTCGCTTACAGTTAGATGTCGCTTACAGTTAGATGTCGCTTACAGTTAGATGTCGCTTACAGACAGATGTCGCTTACCAGTAAGATGTCGCTTACAGTTAGATGTCGCTTACAGTTAGATGTCGCTTACAGTCAGATGTCGCTTACCAGTAAGATGTCGCTTACAGTTAGATGTCGCTTACAGTTAGATGTCGCTTACAGACAGATGTCGCTTACCAGTAAGATGTCGCTTACAGTTAGATGTCGCTTACAGTTAGATGTCGCTTACAGTTAGATGTCGCTTACAGTTAGATGTCGCTTACAGTTAGATGTCGCTTACAGTTAGATGTCGCTTACAGTTAGATGTCGCTTACAGTTAGATGTCGCTTACAGTTAGATGTCGCTTACAGACATCGATAACTTAACCTCTCTCTTCTATAGGTCATGACCCGAGATCCCATGCGCAATCTAGAAAGTGGGCACAGGGAGTGAGTCCATATTTAATGGATGCATTGAGCCCCAACATCCGGGAGCCGGGACGCCAGAATAATTATTTCTCTCCATGCTCGGGCTAGCAGAAATCAATCTGTGCTCCCTGAATCTTTTCTCAGCGACAGCAAATACACATACAGCACACCGAAACACACTCGCATTCTTAGAAATCACCCGAGACCTACATGTACAAATAAAGTCATAAACCCATGTCCTTACTTCGTGCTGTAAAACTGTCATTTGCTAAGAACATGCTATATTTACAAGCCATTCTCCTATGTCATCAATCATGACACGCATCCAAGACCCACAAACCTTGGAGCATTTGACACCCACTGAACCTTAACAGACCTGGCGCACCAGGCCTTCTCGAAACTGCACTACTCGCTCAATTCCGCAACTGCACGCGTAATTTTTCTGCTTTTAAAGCCCATCCTAATGACTATTGCTTTCGGTAGTAGCTACCGCTTTAAGCGATCGTCAGATGAACAGAGTGCAGGATGAACAGTTACATGCGTGGTAATCTGATAAAACTAAAAGTTTTTAACGTTTTTTACACCACATTTTCGTAACCTTCCATTTTTGCCTTCTTTTTGGCAAATGGCAAGCAAAATAGAAAAAAACATATTTGAATTTACAAAAAGCAGTATAACATCCCAATATACTACTTAAAAACAAGCTAAAAAGCAAACATTAAATTATAACGCTTTGGAAACATATTCATGCAGGTTTAGTTATAAGATTCGCCAAAAATATACTGCATGCTTCGCAACATAAGATCTGATTCTTTAAATTATACAAGATTCATTTTACTAAGACCGAAAAAACACGAATAGCATGGTGACAATTTCGGCGTCGTTTAACTTAATTAATAGTTAGGGTTAGCAATGCAGGGCGGTTAAAAATTCTATACAAAAGAAAATTAAAATAAAAACTCTACTTCTTTATTACTAATGTGCATTATAAAAATTTTAAAAAAATAATTTTTATCATTCATATAAATGAACTTGAACTTAAAGTAATCGTTTAAACTATAAAATATGACAGTAATTTTGTTTTAAACGGAAAACCTATTTATGGTCAAATTAAACTATACGGTTATTTTTCAGAAAAAGAAAACAAGCGGAATAAAAATCATATTTTGGTGTCATCAATAAATTCATCAAAATACTGTTTAAAACGGCGGTAAAAGCGAATTTAGAGTTTCTATTATCTTCTTTGGGTTATTTTGTACATATTAAGTCCAAAATTTATGCCTGTCAAATAAATATTTGGTTTAATTAGTCTTTTGACTGTAACTGCAAATGCAGACCATATTATTCATTATTGTTTGGTGTGCCTTTGGTTAAATTTTCGTATGTATTTTGTGATTTTCCTTGATCAAAATAATTTGACAGCTGCCATTTATTTGTTAGTTATATTGTATGCCATATGTTCAATTGATTTTAAGTAGCACTAAGCCTGCCTTAAAATGATATTCCATTGTATTGTATCAAAGTATTGTTATTAGGCTAGGCCCCAATGGTCATTGTCAGGAACGTGAACCACGTGTGCCAGAATAAATTTTCCCCTTTTTTTCTTCATGCGCCATGGGCCAAAGCAATTTTATTCCTTGTACCATGTGTTGACAGTTGACACTTGGGATTGTCAAATCAAATTCTAAAATTTAAAATAAAAGCCTAATATTTAATTTAATGTAATATTATATTAGGCCTAGGCCTATTGCATTTATTGTTTAGCTAACAAATAGTTTACTATTTTTTACTTAAAAATTGTAAAAAATATATAACTTTGCATGTTTCTTTACTTTCTATAGCCTGCACCATAGTAAGGAAGGTGGCACAGTATGCGCCAAAATAAATTTTTTGGGGCAATCTGTACGCTGTTTATGCGCCATTTGTGCACCCTCTGTGTGGCGTCTGTGTACCATGTCTGCCCTTATTTTACATAATTTAGATAATTTATGTATTTTATATAAGTTATGTATTTTATGTAAATTATATATTTTACGACATTTACAAAATTCTTATAATTCATGTAGACTCAATATGCTATGCCAGTTTTATGTTAATAAAGATTCTATTTTGATTCCTTATAAACCAAAGTTGTACATAGCACCACATATGTCAGGGACCTTATGCACTGCATGCGCGACAGTTATGCGCTACATGCACTAGGGACCTCAGTTTGCACCATGATTATGTGCCGCATACGCCAAGGACCTCAATGTGCACTATGATTGTATGCCAAGTGCACTAAGGACCCCTTGTGTAAGTGCCAGAATTTTACCTTGGCCAAGGCCACCTTCTTGACTATAGAGCTTGCAAGCTAGCTATTATTATTAAAACTAAAATTGCTATGACTAATTTAAGGCTTCTCAATGCTGTGTAAGTGATAAAAGCCTTTGGCAATTTGCCATAGCAAGATGAACAAGATAAGTATGCTATCTTTCAACTTTAACATGTTAGTTCTCATGTTATTTATGTGCCACCCTTTGAGTGTTTGCTCTCTCTCTCTCTCTCTAGTATATTATCCCTTTGGTGCATCACCATTTAGCCCTTCTAGTATACCAACCATGTCAACACTTTTTAAAGCACACTAGATCCAGGGTTTTCTTTTTGGCCAGAGACAAGGTGCAAAATTGCACCCTATGCTCACTTTCAGGGTGCAATTTTAAGGCTCAAAGTGCAATTTCTCTTTTTTTATTCAAAGGTAGTGTAAATAAGGCTTCAATGGAAAAAATATGTTATGAGACTGCATCTAAACTGCATCCATTTTTCAATTTCAAGGTGCAAATTTAAAATTTAAGGTGCATATGCACACTGCGTACAAAAAATAAACCTAGACTAGATCCATGGCTATCTGTACAAATGTAACTTTTTCTAATGGGAGTTTAATAAAAAATAATTGATATAAGCAATAAGTTGTAAAATGATTTTTATGTTTAAAATGTAGATTTAATTTAAGCTTTACTTAAATGTTAGGTTCTTAAATAATTAAATAACTAAAGTAAACAATTTAGACTTATTGTCTTATTAGATTACTTTTGCCAAAAAATTATTAGCTTATTGCCAATTGTTTTTTTTCCAAAATAATATTTTGCTCTACAAGACATTAATTTAGCTAGCTACCTATGTATGAAAATTTATTAAAGATTTTTACCATTTAAGTTTAATGGTTTTTTATAGTTATAGGCAATGTTTTTTTAATATTTAATCCCTTTAGCACCAAGCTATTTCTGAGCCAAAATGTATGTACCATCATAGAAATTTTTTATCAAATGGTGCAAGTTTGAAAAAAATCAGTTGAGCCATTTTTCTGAAATTAATCACAAGTCTTTTTATGTTTTTAATTGACCTTTTTTATGTAGGGTGTCTTTATTTGGCTTCCCATCCCTGTTTAACAACAACAACAAGTAGGGTGTCTTTATTTAGACAATTGAGATTATTGAATTAAAAATAGTCAAAGAATATTTTTAAAAATCTTATTTCAGCCCTAATGATACTATAAATAAAATAATTTTATAAAATACCAAAAATGCACTTTTTTTTAAGTGCCATGCCAATATCATATTGATCTGATAAATTATGGTACTGATTTTGTTATTGTCTGTATAATCAAACAATTTTTTCTTCAAAAAACCTGGCTTTTTAGAATTAACAAATCGTTTTACTTTGCTTAAAGATTGACCTAGTTTTTGTAAATTTGTAAGCATAATATCTTGTCTAACCTCTAGTATTAAATGCCATAACAATGTCTATCCAGTGTTGGATTCAAGTTGTGCTTATTGTCCTAGATTTAATTATTTAGCATATATGTACACGAGAGACCAGTCTAGTTAGTAATAATAGTAGTAACTATCCTATTATACTATGCAAGTAGTATATAAAGCTCAACTACTTTGAAAATAAAATTCATGGCGCAGCTGAAGCAGCCGCTTGGCCAGGAATGCAGCTGGTTAAATAAGACAGAGACCAGCCAATTGATCAGCCTACTCCCCGCCTGTAAAGAATAGAAACCTAATTCTAAAGCTTGAATATTTGTCTTTCACAGAAACACAGATTTGTCTTGTCAAGTCTTTCATCCTCGCTTAGGAGAGTGATTAGTTGTCTTGCTTACTCGGCATCCAAGCGCAGAAAGGGAGAAATTAATGGACACAGACGAGGACTGCGAGCCGCCTATTGTACGCCTGGGCCTGATGCCGCCGCCTCCGCCTCCGCCGCCTCTGCTGCATCCGTTTGGCAGCTCCGACTGTTCGGCCGCCTCCAAGCCCGGCTGCTTGACCCTGCTGGCCATGTCCAGCTCGTCCGACTCGTCCAGCTGCTCGGACTCCGACTCCACGTCAACGCCTAGCGCTCCGGGGCCCGCCGCTCTGGCCTGCGGCAGGTGCAGACTGGCGTTCGACACCTCTTGCGCTTGGCTGGCCCATCTGCAGGTGTGGAAACTTTTTTGGTGATACTTGCCGGGGGATTGTGCGATTCACAGCCCATTAGGCCCAACCCCCAAGGGCTTGGCCTGACGATTAATAGAAAGTCAATTGTGTTTATGGCTGCATTGATTGCATTTGTCACTCCCCTCGCGCACTTTTCAGGACCATCGGCAGCAGGGAATCGGGTCATTATCCTCCGACTGCTCCGCCGTCCTCACTGAGGTCTGCAGCGCCGCTGTGGACTCGCCGACAGCATCCGCCGCGTCGACGGCCGGCAACCGGCAATCCTCCACCGCCGTAGCTAGCGGCCAAATTATTGCCGACGTAGCCAACGACGAAGAGATGGCGGCTGAATTGCAGCGAATGCAGCGGCAGAGCTACCTGCAGTATCACCAGCAGCAGCAGCAGCAGCAGCAGCAACAGCAGCAATTCTATCTGCAGCAGCGCCATCATCAGACGCGCACAACGGAGGAAAACAACTCGGCCGTGCCGTCCTCCCAGGAGCAGCAGTGTCGCTGCCCGCTGTGCGGCGCCTCCTTTGGTCGGTCGCAGAATCTTGAGAGTCACATCCGGCGCAAGCACATGGGCGCCGAGAGCGTTGTGTGCCCCGACTGCGGCAAATGCCTGTCTTCAAATTCTTCTCTGAAGAAGCACATGCGCCTGCATTCTGGTGAGTGGCTGGCCTCCTATGGCTTCTGTCTACAATGCCTCACAGAGATCGCCCTGTTACCCCGTCTCTTAGAAGAGTCATTCCGTTTACATTTGACTTAAACTCCCTAGAAAAAACTCCCTAGCTTCATAAACAGATGCTTCGTAGAATTTCCCAATAAACACCTGTCTATATGATATGAGTGGCCCAATAAACACCTGTCTATATGATATGAGTGGCCCAATAAACACCTGTCTATATGATATGAGTGGCCCAATAAACACCTGTCTATATGATATGAGTGGCCCAATAAACACCTGTCTATATGATATGAGTTGTCCAATAAACACCTGTCTATATGATATGAGTGGCCCAATAAACACCTGTCTATATGATATGAGTGGCCCAATAAACACCTGTCTATATGATATGAGTGGCCCAATAAACACCTGTCTATATGATATGAGTGGCCCAATAAACACCTGCCTATATAATGATGACTAGCTCAATAAACACCTGTCTAATCCATAGGCCATTTCCCCCATCTCCAGGTGAGACGCCGTTCAGCTGCGACTTCTGCCGGTCGGCATTCCGCCAGAAATGGGAGCTGGAGAAGCACCTGGACTACAGCCACGGCGACAAAGAGCTGGCCTCGGCTGACAAGCCGTTCCAATGCAGCCTGTGCGGCCGGGCCTTCATCTATCAGAACAGCTGCAACGCGCACCGCCGCGTGCACCAGCGGGCCTACCAGTGCCCGCACTGCGGCATCGGCCTCACCTCTGCCAACGATCTTCGCCGGCACGAGCTGGCGGCCCACCAGCCGCAACAGTGCTGGCCCTACGCCTGCCACCTGTGCCCCGACCGGTTCAGCCGCAAAGCTCACCTGGACGCTCACCTGGCAGCCTGTCAGCTGCGTCAGCGCCAGAGGCTGCAAGCCAATTATTCTCAGCAGCATCCAAATCAGCAGCGGTATCATCATTATAATCATCAAATTGGCGACGACCCCGACCTGCTGCGCTGTCTGCTGCGGGCAGTTGACTCGGCCTCCGGCTCGTCTGCAACAGCCGCAGCTGGCGGCGCGGTCGGCACCCTCAGCGAACTCGAAGCTTCAACTGATCCGCCAGACTTGAGCCTGCTGAACTCCGTGCTGGACTCGGCGAACTCGATCGATATTGATGATGTGGCATTCTCTAGCCAACCTCACTGACTGCAGCCCCTGCACCGCCGCCCCACACCCGCATGCCGCTCTTTCTGTAAGTCCGGTCTTTCCTGCATCGCGCGCCAGTCTTGAAGGAGATTTTCTTGCAGCCACCAGTCTCTCGCTTTCCCATCTCCTTATATAAACAGAGCAACACGCACTGTCTATGTAGGATTGTATAGAAGAAACACAACAGTGTGTAATTAATTATAATCATTTGTATACTACTGCTAATCGCTCTTGTTTCTAGTAGTAATACGCGGCTGTCTTGTTTATTGTATATCTATATATCTGTATATGCGCATACATTATAGAGGCTGACCCTTTCCCAGCAAAGAAGCTGCTTGTTTGCAATTTCTACCGAATATTAATATTGCTTCGGGCATTGCTATTTACTTTTCTGTTTATTTATTTATTTATTCATTCATTAATAGTGTGTCCGCGGCGACCTTTGGACTTTCTCTCTCTCTTTCTCTTCAACATAATTTGCTTTTGCGAGTGGGCAGGCAGCATAGGCGTGTAAATATTCTGTAGAAATTAGAGCGCTACTATTTACTCAATTCTCTACTGCGTGTTTATTATCGTTCGTATACTATTTATAATGCACCATTAATGTACTTTTATTGGCAGTCCGAGTCGGGCTGCTATTTTCGAGAGTTTTAGCTTCGGCTGGTTATTTGCAGTAATTATAGTAGCCGCTGAAGTTCATTGAAATTGCCCGTTTCTCTTTCTTTGTGTGTTTTTTGGTCCCACATTGCTTTCAGTAAATTTGCTCCTTTCAAATTTCCTATGAATTATTTCATTTATCAATGATAATTGTTAAAATGCTTTGCTGAATATTGCTGTACATTTATGAATATAACTCCCCTTTTGGCAGTTCTCCCAATTGTGGCTCTCTTCTTGTGTATGATACCCCTGTCTCCAAACCCCAATACTGCCTTCTAGTTCTTTTTTGATGTTGCATTGTGTTGTCCTTTGTGTCTACTTTTACAAATTGTTTCAAGTTTTTTTTAAAGCAGCAATTTTGTTGGCTCTTTATCGGATCTTTCTCTCTTTTTTTGGCTCGCTGTGCGTTTAAATGCGATTTTCGTGTATAGCGACCGGCTCTGTCTATGCTGGCGTCACCGGGGCTGAGCTGCCCTCCAACCCGTGCAGAATCGCTCTCTACCCTGTGCAGAATCGCCCTCCAACCCGTGCAGAATCGTTCTCTACCCTGTGCAGAATCACCCTCAACCCGTGCAGAATCGCTCTCTACCCTGTGCAGAATCACCCTCAACCCGTGCAGAATCGCTCTCTACCCTGTGCAGAATCACCCTCAACCCGTTCAGAATCGCTCTCTACCCTGTGCAGAATCACCCTCAACCCGTGCAGAATCGCTCTCTACCCTGTGCAGAATCACCCTCAACCCGTGCAGAATCGCTCTCTACCCTGTGCAGAATCGTCCTCCAACCCGTGCAGAATCGCTCTCTACCCTGTGCAGAATCGCCCTCCAACCCGTGCAGAATCGCCCTCCAACCCGTGCAGAATCACCCTCCAACCCGTGCAGAACCGGCCTCCAACCCGTGCAGAATCACCCTCCAACCCGTGCAGAATCACCCTCCAACCCGTGCAGAACCGGCCTCCAACCCGTGCAGAATCGCTCTCTACCCTGTGCAGAATCGCCCTCCAACCCGTGCAGAATCGCTCTCTACCCTGTGCAGAATCGCCCTCCAACCCGTGCAGAATCGCTCTCTACCCTGTGCAGAATCGCCCTCAAACCCGTGCAGAATCGCTCTCTACCCTGTGCAGAATCGCCCTCCAACCCGTGCAGAATCGCTCTCTACCCTGTGCAGAATCGCCCTCCAACCCGTGCAGAATCGCTCTCTACCCTGTGCAGAATCGCCCTCCAACCCGTGCAGAATCGCCCTCCAACCCGTGCAGAATCGCCCTCAAACCCGTGCAGAATGGGCCTCAGCTCCGCTGTCGCGAGCACCAGCCTGAGTGGCACATTTGCACATGTATTTACTGTGTCCTGCTTGACTCAAACAGTGGCTGTAAATATAATTTTTAGTTAGCAACCGCTGCTTTTCCTCATAAGCTTTGTAACTGATGCTGAAACCGGCAGGCGCGTTTCTGATTTTTCACGGTTTCCCGATGCTTTCAATCAACACTTTTCTTCTTGTTCTTGTGTTTTTTTTAAACTAATTGCTTCTGCCCTGACTGTTGCTTTCCGTTGCTGGACTGGAGTCAAACTAATAGGTAGGTTAGAAGGATAACAAAGTTAACCAACACGGGCAGCGATATTTGCTTGGAATTTTTATTTCAAATTTATCATAATTGCTTTTTGTTTGTTTGTTTTGTTTTTAAAATTAAGTACTTTTAGGTCTTTCCTGAGCAGCGCTTTTTTCTGTCCGTCTTTCGGCACTGTGTGTTTTTTGCTAATTAGTAGACTAGAATCGGGCACTGGTCATGGTGGGACTTCAGACTGGGGGGGTCTTGTTATGATAGCGGCTTTAACGGATCACGGAGAACAGGGGATGCAGTTTGCGTTTTACTTCATATCTAAGCCATTATTGCTATGTCAATTATATTTCACATTATCTGCTTAGCATCCGTTATCTGCATAGTTAAGACTATTATATAAATACATTATAACTACCTGTCTATTTACTTGGCCCATCAGCAGTTTTTCAGCTTTCACTGTGTCTCTATTTATAAATATTTATTATTTTTTGCTTTCCCTGTCAGTCTTTGTCTGCCCCACCCCCCTCAAATCGCCTCATCGCAGCGGTTTTTGTTGATCAGCACACTTGTGTACTAATTTGCACACCTGTTATGTTCATATTCTCATAAATAAACTAATTATTAATGCTATATTGAGCTAAGTTAGGAGTTTCTACACTTTAAATATTCTGCTTCATATAGCGAAACGGCCAGCTGGAAAATGCATTTGCAAAGTGCTTCATTTTTTCACGACTATCCTCCACCGTGCAGAATCACCCTCTACCCTGCGCAGAATCGCCCTCCACCCCGTGCAGAATCGCCCTCCACCCCGTGCAGAATCGCCATCCATTCCGTGCAGAATCGCCCTCCACCCCGTGCAGAATCACCCTTCATCTCGTAAAATAGTTTATAAGTTGATGACATTTCTCATTCCAAATTTCCCAACACTATAAGTATTCGTATAATCAATACTACTGATTCGAGCATGACGGTCCAGCAGGTAAAATGCTTCGCAAAATCGAGCTTAGAAAGTGAAGTTTACAAGTCGATTGGGGCAATGGAGCACAATTTTGTTTGCTTTGCTTTGCTTTGTGTGCAAACTCTTCTGTAGCCCGTATTCTTTTTTGCCAAGCATATAATGTAGCGATGTGAGCATGCTCACTTCTATTGGCACTAATTGTGCTCAGAGGCTTGCCCCGAGGTTGAGCTTGAGAGGTTTTCACAGGCCTGCGACTGGACTCCACATAATTCTTGTATGGTGTCGGCCTGGCTCTCTGCAAGTTGAGCAACTGTCAAAAGTCTCGGGCCAAAATTTCTAACAAAAATGCTTTGACAGCTCGCTTGGCAGGCCCCCTAAGGACTGGATCTCTGTAGCTATTAGCCGTTTGACTATAACTGTACGAATGCGCAGAATTGGACAGGGTGAGGAAGAGATAAGAGACTCCAAGTCTTACTCAAGCGTACTAAAGCTGCTGTCTCTGCGGCCTGTTTGCGAACGGAGAAGAGAGAGAGATACAGTACATGTATCAGTGCAGTTCACTGCAATCCGACCCCAAGTGGTGCAAATATAATTTTACTCTCGCCAATATTTCACCCTCTCTTACCCTCCTGTTGGTCCCGGCAAGCCAATATCCGCCAAATCCAGGTAAGGTTTACTGCAGTGTTGCCGTGAATCTCCTGTCCCAGAATCTCCTCTGGCTAGCTGATTATCCGTTCTGTGGAGATTCTCGACTCCGCTCTGTACCTTCTCTACTCCGCTCTGTACCTTCTCTACTCCGCTCTGTTTCTCTACTCCGCTCTGTACCTTCTCTACTCCGCTCTGTACCTTCTCTACTCCGCTCTGTTTCTCTACTCCGCTCTGTTTCTCTACTCCGCTCTGTACCTTCTCTACTCCGCTCTGTACCTTCTCTACTCCGCTCTGTTTCTCTACTCCGCTCTGTACCTTCTCTACTCCGCTCTGTACCTACTCTACTCTGCTCTGTACCTTCTCTACTCCACTCTGTACCTACTCTACTCTGCTCTGTACCTTCTCTACTCCACTCTGTACCTACTCTACTCTGCTCTGTACCTACTCTACTCCGCTCTGTACCTTCTCTACTCCACTCTGTACCTACTCTACTCCGCTCTGTACCTACTCTACTCTGCTCTGTACCTTCTCTACTCCGCTCTGTACCTTCTCTACTCCACTCTGTACCTACTCTACTCTGCTCTGTACCTACTCTACTCCGCTCTGTACCTTCTCTACTCCACTCTGTACCTACTCTACTCCGCTCTGTACCTACTCTACTCTGCTCTGTACCTTCTCTACTCCGCTCTGTACCTTCTCTACTCCACTCTGTACCTACTCTACTCTGCTCTGTACCTACTCTACTCCGCTCTGTACCTTCTCTACTCCGTTTTATACCTTCTCTACTCCGTTTTATACCTTGTCTACTCCGCTTTATATCTTGTCTACTCCGCTCTGTACCTTGTCTACTCCGCTCTGTACCTGCTATTCATTGTCTCATTCATTCATCAGTATTGTTTCCCCTTTCAATATCTCTGCCGCATTTCTCATTCTGTCTCCAAAAAAGAAATCTCCAGCGCTCGCTGCACCTCTCAGTCAGAGGATACTTTATCAATTTAACTTTCAAAACAAGTATTAGCCGTCAGCAGAGTGAGGCAGACTTACTCTTTCCTGCAGTTGCTGATTGCCCTCTCTGTCTTTTCAGCGGCTCTGAACTCTGCTCTGAGCTCTGCAGAGCCGCTGAGCACGCAGTTCTCTCGAGCCCTTTGAGCCCCTCGCGCCCTGCAATTTCCGCTCCCCATAATTGCCCGTCCCTAGGGGAGCCTGACCATTTTCTTGCTCAAAGCAATGCCGGAGGCCGTCAGATCCTCTTTGATGTCAAAAATGCAGCCTAAAAAAGGCAGCGCAATCTCACAAGATGAATTCGCTTTGGATCTAGACAGGCTCAACTATATTTAAATTCGATTAATCATCATTTACTCCCATACTACTTTTAGTAGCTTTTCACCCTTTCCCAGTGCCTCAGTACTTCAGCACCAATCAATCTGGTTAATTTTGCTTTCCCTCCCTCTTTTTACCTTCTTTTTTCTGGCAAAATCCCGCCGTGGTCAATGGCAGAAGAAGCTGAGCCCAGGTGCGCCAGCTCTGGGGAAGAATTTAACCGCCTGTCAATGCCCGCCATCTTCTGAGCTCCCCAGCTCCTCTTCCGCCTCTCCTGAGCACAAGGCTGCGGGAGACGGGGGAGTGGGGGCAGAAAGTGCGAAGGATTTGGGCAGAGGGGATTTCGCATCTGCCCAGGATACGAGAGAGGGAAGAACTGGATTGAGCTGTGAGGAGTAGAAATCTCCCCTTTACCCTCCCTCTTCCCCTCTTCTCCTGCTCGTGCGCTCACAATTTCCCCCCCATGCTCCGCTCCTGCCTCACTGCCCCAAATTCATCTCCCCGCCCCTTCCAATGCCGCCTCTCCAGGTTTTTTCTCCGGACAAAGGCGAGAGGCCCCCAGCTGCCAGACGCGCGCGAGAGGGTCCCGCATCTCCTCTCTGCCCCATCCCTTGCAGCTTCATCTCCCAGCTTCTGCGAGGCTGAGCCGCCTCATCCAACCCGTGCTCAGCCAGCCTGCTGCCCCCTACTTGCCCCCCCCCCCTATGAAATTTCTAGTTCGTCTACTATCGAATCCCGCGTCTCTCCTTTCTCCTAAATATTCGAGTTCAAATTGAGGCGGCAAGTTCGCAGCCTGTTGCTAACCAGCAGACCTGCGGCACCTGCCGATCAAGAAATCATTGCAAAGGTGAGCTTTCGACTCTCTGTTATGACAGCACGGCCAACAGAACTGCAGGTTAAGCATTGTTAGCTGCGGTTAGCACAAATCTAAATAAGACTACTTGCTTCACTCCCTCAGTAACAGCTTCAACGAGTGGGGCAACCCATGACTGCTAGCGATATCTGAGACCTCGACCGAATCTCTCCGACCCGCTGCCTAACTTCCTCTTGTCAATCTAAAATATTGCTTAATCAATCCCGAATTAAACTAGCTTAATATTGATTCTGTTCCATCCCCATCCATCATCAGCTGAGCTGAGCTGACCTTGAGCTGCCTTTTCCCATCGAAGCCTCCGCTTCCCACCTCCCCCACCCCGTTTCCCATAATTCGAATCCATCCCATTTTATTAAAATGCCATTTCGGACATTTCAATTTAGAGTGGCTGTGCGCGCAATTTTAGTCGCGAGTCAACAACACGGGAAGAGGGCGGGAGAGGAAAGTCTGTCTGTAGGCTTAGCGACATTTCTGTGTTCTGACAGCATGCTGCCTTCTCTCCACTGTCCTTCTGTCTCTCCCTCTCTCCGTCTCTCCCTCTCCCTCTCCCCTTTTCCCTCCCCTCTCCCTTTCTTCCTCTACCTCTCCCTCTCTACCTCCCCTTCTCTCCCCTATCTCCCTTTCTCCCTCTCCTTTTCCTCCCTCTCCCTCTCTCCCTCTCTCTCTCCTCTCCCCTTCTCCCTCTCTCTCTCAATGTCCCTCTCGATCCGTCCCCTCTCCCTCTCTCCCTCTCCATTTCCCTCTCTCCCTCTCTCTCTCCTCTCCCCTTCTCCCTCTCTCTCTCAATGTCCCTCTTGATCCGTCCCCTCTCCCTCTCTCCCTCTCCATTTCCCTCTCTCCTTCTCTTTCTCTCCCTCCCTCATGGTTAAGAAATGAAATTAAAAATCAGACAGCTAATAAAGTTTCAACTTTTCCAGTTCGAAAATCTCTCAGCCATCTACAGCCAGAAGTTTCTCTCAGAGTTAAATCCCAAAGCGCAAGGGCAGGCCAGTTTGCCCTATTGATCCTGTCAGCAGCTCGCCCTCGGGTTAGGATGGGGCAGCTTCATCTGGGATTCGGCTTCAAATTCTATTTGTATCCGGGATTTTCCGCTCAAATACAGGGTCGGCCATCTCACTTGATTGCCCTGTTTTTAACGAATGACTGTGTTTTTTGAAGCATTAAGATTTAAAAATCAATACGCACTTTGCTAGTCAGCTGCAGGGTCGCAAAGCGGTAGTCAAACCCTTAGCCTAGACTTGCGATGCGACAACTCACTCTCTCAGTCACCTTCAATCGTGGCTGCCCAGCACCTTCACCCCAAAATCTGAAACTGACTTTGTCTGCGCATCTCTCTCTCTCGCTCTCTGTTATCTACACAGAGAGTTTTACATCAGAGAGGAGTCTCTATCTCTGGGTTGTTTTCTTATGCGCAACCTCATGAATTATTAATGAGATCTAGCTCCGCTGTCCGTTCCCCCAGGGTTCAGACAGTTTAAATTTGCGCTATCACGGAGTCGGGAATTGCCTGGCCTTTCTGCACTGATTCTGCTTTCAAAATCGGGATATGATGCTTGCTTTTTGAAGCTGCCTTTGCTTCCTAACTTGATTTGTAGCGTGGGGCCCACACTCTCTCCCTCTCCACCTCTCTATTCTTGTCGCCCTCTCTTCCCCGTTATCTCTCTCCTCTTCCTCTCTCTCCTCTCCCTCTCTCACCTCTCCCTCTCTCACCTCTCCCTCTCTCTCCTCTCCCTCTCTCCTCTCCCTCTCTCTCCTCTCCCTCTCTCTCCTCTCCCTCTCTCTCCTCTCCCTCTCTCTCTCTTCCCTCTCTCTTCCCTCTCTCTTCTCTCCCTCTCTCCCTCTCTCTCCTCTCCTCTCTCTCCTCTCCCTCCCTCTCCCTCTCCCTCTCCCTCTCCCTCTCCCTCTCCCTCTTCCTCTCCCTCTCCCTCTCCCTCTCCCTCTCCCTCTTCCTCTCCCTCTCCCTCTCCCTCTCCCTCTCCCTCTCCATCTTATATACCTCTTTCTTTCCTCCTCCCGTCTCCCATCTCCCATCCTACTTTTCCAAACTTCTTAGTTTCCAATCCAGATTCACAGCTTGAGACCTCCATGGCCATCCATTCAGTCCAGATCTGTTCCTGCGCATCTCTCTGAAATCCCGCGCCAACTCTTGAAATCCCCAATGTCCCATCCGCTTCAGCCATCGGAACCATGGGCAACAACTCGAGCAACTCAGTGCTGCACAACATTGACTCGGTGGTGACTCGGCTGGCCGGCCGGTCGGCTTCGAGTTCGGCCGAGTCGCCAACGGGCCCGAATTCGTCAGACGACCCGGAGACCGTGGCCGCTCGACGCTTGGTGTGTGAAGTGCTGCGCGCGTCTGTCAAGGAGATGCTGCGGCAGCAGCTGCGCGCGGCGGCTGTCAGGGCGCCGCCAAGGAGCGACCAGGCCGAGCTGCTGCAGGCGGAGGCCGAGCGCCTGGTTGCTGGCGTGCTGGAGGCGGCCATCGATGTGCTGGCGGAGGAGCTGGTGCCCGGTGGGTTGACAGGGGTCGGCTTTCTGATGATTGGGGTGTGCACCAGCTGACTGCTGATGATGTTCTCATGGTGTGCTCATGGTGTGCTCATGGTGTGCTCATGGTGTGCTCATGGTGTGCTCATGGTGTGCTCATGCTGTGCTCATGGTGTGCTCATGGTGTGCTCATGGTGTGCTCATGCTGTGCTCATGATGTGCTCATTGTGTGCTCATGGTGTTGTACTCATGGTGTGCTCATGCTGTGCTCATGGTGTGCTCATGGTGTGCTCATGGTGTGCTCATGCTGTGCTCATGATGTGCTCATGGTGTGCTCATGGTGTGCTCATGGTGTGCTCATGCTGTGCTCATGGTGTGCTCATGCTGTGCTCATGGTGGGCTCATGCTGTGCTCATGATGTGCTCATTGTGTGCTCATGGTGTACTCATGGTGTGCTCATAGTGTGCTCATAGTGTGCTCATAGTGTGCTAATGGTGTGCTCATAGTGTGCTCATAGTGTGCTAATGGTGTGCTCATGGTGTGCTCATAGTGTGCTAATGGTGTGCTCATGGTGTGCTCATAGTTTGCTAATGGTGTGCTCATGATGTACTCATAGTGTGCTCATAGTGTGCTCATAGTGTGCTAATGGTGTGCTCATAGTGTGCTCATAGTGTGCTAATGGTGTGCTCATAGTGTGCTCACAGTGTGCTAATGGTGTGCTCTTAAGTGATCATGATGTGCTCATGGTGTACTCATAGTGTGCTCATAGTGTACTTATAGTGTGCTCATAGTGTGCTAATGGTGTGCTCATGGTGTGCTCATAGTGTGCTCATAGTGTGCTCATAGTGTGCTCATAGTGTGCTAATGGTGTGCTCATAGTGTGCTCACAGTGTGCTAATGGTGTGCTCTTAAGTGATCATGATGTGCTCATGGTGTACTCATAGTGTGCTCATAGTGTGCTTATAGTGTGCTCATGGTGTACTCATAGTGTGCTCATAGTGTGCTTATAGTGTGCTCATAGTGTGCTAATGGTGTGCTCATAGTGTGCTCATAGTGTGCTCATAGTGTGCTCATAGTGTGCTAATGGTGTGCTCATAGTGTGCTCATAGTGTGCTAATGGTGTGCTCATAGTGTGCTCATAGTGTGCTCATAGTGTGCTCATAGTGTGCTAATGGTGTGCTCATAGTGTGCTCATAGTGTGCTAATGGTGTGCTCATAGTGTGCTCATAGTGTGCTAATGGTGTGCTCATAGTGTGCTCATAGTGTGCTCATAGTGTGCTCATAAGTGATCATGGTGTGCTCATGGTGTGCTCGCAGTGGTATGACCTATGAGAGCTTGGGTTTGTGTTTTTAAAGAATATACTAGAAAATGCTTGTATAGTCTAACACGAACTCGCTGCTGCAGAACTGCCCTCCATGAACGGGCCAACAAAATGCAAGAACTCGCATACCACTGGGCCGCAGCCGCCTCAGCAGCTGCCTCAGCAGCAGCAGCAGCAGCAGCCGGATTCTAACAATGATCAGCACCTGTCCTTCCTGACCGAAATTGCTTCTCGTATGGTCAACTCGCGATTGAATGGTGAGTGAAATGCGCCGCGAGCCTTTGCTTGAAAAGAAGTCATTGTGTACTTTTAGTAAGATTATTTTGGCGAAAACGCGATCAAAATCGGTGAAGAATTGCAATCTCTAGAGCGTTATGGACAAACATACAAATATTGGAGATTTAGTATATTTAGATTACGCTTTACTCCCCATCACCCACCTCACTCCCAACACCCACGCCACTCCCTTCACCCACCTCACTCCCATCACCCACCTCACTCCCTTCCCCCACCTCACTCCCATCACCCACCTCACTCCCTTCCCCCACCTCACTCCCAAGACCCACATCACTCCCTTCTCCCACTCCACTCCCATTACCCACCTCACTCCCTTCACCTGCCTCACTCACATCACCCACCTCACGCCTCCAGCCAACCCATCTCATTTCCCCACCCCAGACTCGCAGCTCAGCTCTGCAGTGGAGCAGCTGACCAGACATCGCAGCGAGTTCCGCCTGCCGGAGGCCAGACCAAAATCCGAGCGGTCAACAGCGGTGGACCTGGCGCTGCTCGGCCCCTACCTGCGCTGCCTGAGTCATGCCGGGGTGCTCAGCGAAGGCTGCGGACCCGCTGCAACCCTGCTGGTGTTCGACGCCTCACGGCTGCCAGACTGCGACTCCGTACGGGAATACGACGGAATCATGCTGCAGCTGCTCACGTGAGTGTGGGGCGGATTTCCCCTTTGAGTCTGGGGCGGATTTCCCCTTTGAGTCTGGGGCGGATTTCCCCTTTGAGTCTGGGGCGGATTTCCCCTTTGAGTCTGGGGCGGATTTCCCCTTTGAGTCTGGGGCGGATTTCCCCTTTGAGTCTGGGGCGGATTTCCCCTTTGGGTCTGGGGCGGATTTCCCCTTTGAGTCTGGGGCGGATTTCCCCTTTGGAATCTGGGGCGGATTTCCCCTTTGGAATCTGGGGCGGATTTCCCCTTTGGGTCTGGGGCGGATTTCCCCTTTGGGTCTGGGGCGGATTTCCCCTTTGGGTCTGGGGCGGATTTCCCCTTTGGGTCTGGGGCGGATTTCCCCTTTGAGTCTGGGGCGGATTTCCCCTTTGGAATCTGGGGCGGATTTCCCCTTTGGAATCTGGGGCGGATTTCCCCTTTGGGTCTGGGGCGGATTTCCCCTTTGAGTCTGGGGCGGATTTCCCCTTTGGAGTCTGGGGCGGATTTCCCCTTCGAGTCTGGGGCGGATTTCCCCTTTGAGTCTGGGGCGGATTTCCCCTTTGGAATCTGGGGCGGATTTCCCCTTTGGAATCTGGGGCGGATTTCCCCTTTGGAATCTGGGACGGATTTCCCCTTTTTAATCTGGGCGGATTTCCCCTTTGGAGTCTGGGGTGGATTTCCCCTTTGGAAACTGTGGCGGATTTCACCTTTGAGTCTGGGGCGGATTTCCCCTTTGGAGTCTGGGGCGGATTTCCCCTTCGAGTCTGGGGCGGATTTCCCCTTTGAGTCTGGGGCGGATTTTCCCTTTGGAATCTAGGGCGGATTCCCCCTTCGAGTCTGGGGCGGATTTCCCCTTTGAGTCTGGGGCGGATTTCCCCTTTGGAATCTGGGGCGGATTTCCCCTTTGGAATCTGGGGCGGATTTCCCCTTTTTAATCTGGGCGGATTTCCCCTTTGGAGTCTGGGGTGGATTTCCCCTTTGGAAACTGTGGCGGATTTCACCTTTGAGTCTGGGGAGGATTTCCACCTTGAAGTCTGGGGCGGATTCTAGATGACTCCGGGATGGATTTCCCCGGAGTCTCGGGATATACGTCTTTGGATAATCCCCGCCGAATCTGTACTGCAATAGCCATACAATTTGCCCTATACTTCGGCGCATTATGAGTGCACACTGGGGACTTAGGAAGCAGTCGAGATAAGAAAAAGGCTCCGCAGACCGACAGTAACCTCTCCGCTTGCTTATACTTCACTTTCATCCGGCGCAAGGAAGGAAACTCGCCTCGGGGGAGAGTCTGGATGGGAAGAGCGAGGACGGCCCCGTGGGATATGAGAGCGGACACAGGGGCGCCCGTGACAGAAACATGGGGGGGCTCTGAGTGTGGGATCGGAACTCTGTCTCGTCCGGAGCGGAGCTCTGAGTTAGAAAATGATGCTCATTTTTTCGCGAGCAGCATCACAAGCCAGCTCTATATTGCCGAGCCTGCCTCTCAGCGCTCCCGCACTTCACCTTTGCCATTTCATTAGATGCTGACTTCTCTTGACTCTGAGCATCTGTGAGGCTTACAATGCAATGCCCCGAGCTCAAGTTGCCAGTGAGAGGCACGCGCGAGGGGTATATTTTCGAGCAATGAGCCAGATGGAGATACAGATATGTAATTAAAACAGATGCGAACACAGAAAGCATCAACGGCCAGGGCATGCCAAGAGATAAATATTATTAATCTACTGTGGGACCTAAGTAGTATGAATAGCGTTTCTTAACATTGCTAAAGATTAGTTATTCATCTATTTATTCATCCATAATATGTTGGCTAGATTAGCAATCCATTCTATTCTTTCATCCATAATGTGTTGGCTAGATTAGCAATCTATTCTATTCCTTCATCCGTGATTTTGGCTAGATTAGCAATTTATTCTATTCCTTCATCCGCGATGTTGGCTAGATTAGCAATCAATTCTGTTCCTTCATCCATGATATTGGCTAGATTAGCAATCCGTTATATTCCTTCATCCGTGATGTGTTGGCTAGATTAGCAATCCATTCTATTCCTTCATCAGTGATGCTGGCTAGATTAGCAATCCGTTATATTCCTTCATCCGCGATGTTGGCTAGATTAGCAATCCATTCTATTCCTTCATCAGTGATGCTGGCTAGATTAGCAATCCATTCTATTCCTTCATCCGTGATTTTGGCTAGATTAGCAATTTATTCTATTCCTTCATCCGCGATGTTGGCTAGATTGGCAATCCATTCTATTCCTTCATCAGTGATGCTGGCTAGATTAGCAATCCATTCTATTCCTTCATCCGCGATGTTGGCTAGATTGGCAATCCATTCTATTCCTTCATCCGCGATGTTGGCTAGATTGGCAATCCATTCTATTCCTTCATCCGTGATGTGTTGGCTAGATTGGCAATCCATTCTATTCCTTCATCCGTGATGTGTTGGCTAGATTAGCAATCCATTCTATTCCTTCATCCGTGATGTGTTGGCTAGATTAGCAATCCATTCTGTTCCTTCATCCATGATGTGTTGGCTAGATTAGCAATCCATTCTGTTCCTTCATCCATGATGTGTTGGCTAGATTAGCAATCCATTCTGTTCCTTCATCCGTTATGTTGGCTAGATTGGCAATCCATTCTATTCCTTCATCCGTGATGTTGGCTAGATTGACAATCCATTCTGTTCCTTCATCCGCGATGTTGGCTAGATTAGCAATCCCTTCTGTTCCTTTATCCATGATGTGTTGGCTAGATTAGCAATCCATTCTGTTCCTTCATCCATGATGTGTTGGCTAGATTAGCAATCCCTTCTGTTCCTTCATCCATGATGTGTTGGCTAGATTAGCAATCCATTCTGTTCCTTCATCCATGATGTGTTGGCTAGATTAGCAATCCATTTTGTTCCTTCATCCGTGATGTGTTGGCTAGATTAGCAATCCCCTCCTCTCCCCTCGGCAGGCTGCTCAGTCACGCCATCAGGCAGATCCGCACTCCCAGTTTTGCCTTGGTGTTTCTGCACTCGCCAGCCACTCGCGGCCAGTTCCCCAAGGTGGCCTGGATGAAGCAGGCTGCCGCATGGCTGGAGACCCAGTCCTCGCTGCGCAGAATCTACGTGCTGCACTCGACCTTCTCACTGAGCACCCTGTCCGTGCTGAGTCGCGCCTTTACCTCGTGAGTTTTTACTTACTTTGTTTTAAAAATAAGGTCACTTTGGTAATTCGAATTGGCGCTAAAAAACAAATAATCACGGATATGAGAAGCAGAACCTTTAAATTTAGATTTGTTAAAGTCGCCAGAAAAATACTAGAATAGCGTTTTCCAGGTTTTGGTCGCGAGTTCAAAAGTTTTTCACGGGGTTTTTGGTGCGAATTTAACAGGATACTTTTTTAATTTAACGGTAACCTAATGGTTACGTGTTTGTTTTGATGTCCAGCTTACAGTATCGCAAAACTTGGAGATATTATCAATTTTTTAGAGGCATGCGACTTCTTTTAAAATAGAATGCTCTTCTTTAACAAACCATAAACATGACAGGCGCGCATTCCGAGACCTCGTGACCAGCGTCTCGTCGGTGCAGCAGCTGCAGGAGCTTCTGCCGCTCCTGACCACCTCTGTCAAGCAGCAGCTCGAGGCGGTACGCGCTTGGGAGTCCACTCACAAAGGATTTGGATTTTGAGCACCCGATTAAGCAGCATGGCGACAATGACCCTGGTCTGTTATATTCTCAGAAAGTCAAAACGCAAACCAGTTTTGGTCTCTTGTGTTTCACTTCTGTGCAAAGTCGCTCCGACTCCAAACATTAATTTGTTGTCCTGTCTGCATTATAAAATTTATGAATATCATTTTTTATACTGGCTGCAGGTGTCGTGTTCGGATTACCGAAATGGATGGAATGGAATAGGTTTTCGGTACTTTATGTACTTTTCAATGTAGACTTGGTTGGTTTGTTGGTAATCTATTGCTGGGTAGCTTTTGACGTCGTAAATTTTGCACAATGAAATATTTCTGTCTGTCTGTCTGTCTGTCTGTCTGTCTGTCTGTCTGTCTGTCTGTCTGTCTGTCTGTCTGTCTGTCTGTCTGTCTGTCTGTCTGTCTGTCTGTCTGTCTGTCTGTCTGTCTGTCTGTCTGTCTGTCTGTCTGTCTGTCTGTCTGTCTGTCTGTCTGTCTGTCTGTCTGTCTGTCTGTCTGTCTATCTGTTATTCGCACGCTGCTTCGAAAAATTAAATTGTTCGCGTGTTGGTCCTTGCAATTATTGATAGTATTTTTCAGGCTGCAAGTATTTCATTTCGGACTTTTAAACCCAATGATTGAAAAATTTAATATCCATTAATCATATTTTTCAACAGTATGGCTATATTCCGTGTCATTCATCCTACAGAACACTAATTACATTAATTACTAACCTACACTGTCACGTGACTCGATCGATGTGTCACTTAAACCCCACTCTTAGCTTGTTGTCTATTTAGTCCTTGACTGCTTTCCCCACACTTCTCATTACGAAAATTTACCGTTTTTAGGCTCAATCGCCGAGTTGTGCGTCGTGTTTGTTTCCTTTGTTGTCTGAGCTCGAAGGTTTAGAAATACACAAAGAAATGCTGCAGTTCGATGAGGTCCAAATCCTCGATATTTTATTGATTTTTTGTCCATAGCAAAACAAAAAATTGACTTTTATTCAATTTACGCTTTGCCGCATTATCACCTGGGAAACGTAGCTTTGGAATGGGGAACCTGTGAGGATGGGAAACGGGGGACCGGTGAGGATGGGGAACGGGGGACCGGTGAGGATGGGGAACGGGGGACCGGTGAGGATGGGGAATGAGGGGCCAAGGAGGATTTGGATTCGGGGAACCGGTGAGGATGCGGAATGGGGAACCGGTGAGGATGGGGAACGGGAAACCGGTGAGGATGGGGAATGGGGGACCGGGGAGGAATTGGAATAGAAAGCAGTAAGAAAGTTAGCACAGTGTGAGGCCGGAAGTTTAGAGCATAGAAGTCACATGCAAAATTAGGAAGAGCATATGCATGTTAAAAGTCCTTTTAGTTTTAGGTCACAAAAATTGTTGATCGAGTGTATCTTGGTATTTATTTTACTCACTAATAGGATAAGCTATGCACATGATATATAGGCCGAGTGGCACGAATATTATTAGTACAGTAACCCTACATATTAGTAGCTACTCCTAATGGATGCTCAAACGCATGGGTTAAACTAATCTCGTATTTTCTTTAGTGAGAGTGACGCAATTTAAACCACACCACAGGCCCTAAGGGCTTATATATCCTACCGATGTATACATGCAAAGGTTTCTAAATTTCTTGTGTTAATGAATTCAATGAGACAGAGTGTATCTTTTTAGTTTATCGTACTAACGAATTTGTGGCAAGTTTTGCCAAAGGTTTTTAAAATCAATATTATAGTTAATCCTTGATTTTACGAATCAGGCTTGCGCTTCAACGCCATTTAAATTTCATTTTGGAAGCTGGTCAACCAAAGGGGCAGCTGCGGCGTCCGTTTGGGCCGGCTTTTCGCGTCCAGAATAAATGGAAGCCGCGCTGTCCGAGTTCACTAGCCGAATCTGCGGTGTAAATGAAATGAGATTATAGGACCAAACGCTCCTCAGCTGGTCTCTGATTGGCTTCCGCGCTGGTATACACATTGCCTCAGTTCTCTACCCCTTTATGGACACCCACCCCAATCCAGTCCGGGCCCTATAGTGCTGGTACAGACAATATTTTCTGACTGGTTATCTGTCTTTCCACACAAACTGTTCATGACACACCAGCCAATCGATATATATTTTCTGTCTCGTTTTATTGCCCCACCTCACGCCCTCGCCAGCATAGGCTCGCTTATTGGCTAACTAGGTATGTGCTTTTTCTCAAAAGCTAACTAGACTCGTCTGTTCACGACACCCAGCCAATCGATATTTTTTCTGCCCCGTTATATTGCCCCACCTCACACTTTCTAGACTTCAGTGGCCAGCACAGACTGGCTGATTCATATTGGCTGACTGGTTAACCTGGCTTTCCACACAAACTGTTCACGATACCCTAGCCAATTCTTCTCTGCCCCGTTTTGGGGTTTCCACGAAATTGGGGTGGCAGCTTTAATCCCAGTGCAGGAAGAAGAAGGAAGGCGGCAACTCACAGACTGCAGATCGCGCCCGGTAGAATCCGCCGCCTGTCCGGCAGCCGCGCCCAGCGCTTGGCGCAGCAGCAGGTTGAGTGGGGCAAACAGCAGGTGCAGGGCGGCCATGCCAATCACTGCGAAGGTGAAGCTGGCGTGCTTCACTAGCAGGCCGCCGATGATGGGGCCTGGATTGGAGTAGGATTTGAGGAAGATTTGTAATGAATATGAGGTGAACTGAAGTGAATGACGTTTTAGACGTTCAAAATGTGGGTTACACTCTTCTAGAAGCACAAACCCAATTAAATAGAACGTTTTAATAGCAATTGTTTCCTGTAAGTCAGTTCTGTCTGCCTGCTCACTGAAAATGAAAGCAGCCGCCACGCTGGTGTTGCACAGCGAGTAAACGCTGCCATAGGATCCCGGATGCCGCGTGTCCACCAGATTGCCAAGCAATGGAAACAGCGAGGCGTCTACGGTGCCCAGCGCCAGGCCAATTCCGAAGTGCGGCAGCAGCAGGTGGTAGACTGTCCTGGCAGACGGAATCTTAAAGCGCAAGGGTGTACAATTGTCAGACTGAGAAATCAGTTAGTACACTTTGGACAGAGGCTCCTCTGCCACCTCTGACCTTTCATTTAAAGCGACACTGATTGGCAGATGAGAAAGTGAGAGTTCATTGGCCTAGAATTCTTCTCTCTTCCTGACCTTCTGTGATTGGCTGGCGGGTGTGAGAGTAAAGTATTCTCCTCTCCTATTTGCCCTTTCATTGGCTCCTCCTTCTACTAGTACCTACCCATCGAAAGTGCCCCTCCCCCCAGAAGCACCACTTACTCCTAATTTCATAGTTTCTATTGGCTGTAATTAACTGCTTACAAAACTTTCACTCAAAGCAAAAAACGATTACAACTCACCACTGCGAAGCACACACCGGACAGGGTGAAGCTAAGCAGGGCCTTCAGCCAGTCTTCGCCTACGGAACTGTGAGCACCGACCAGATTCGATGACAACAGGAAGGCGACGCTGTCCGGGAGAAACACGGCGCCTAGTTGAATGGATTCGAAGGCAGTCTGTTGTTTTTTGTGGTATCGATAATTTTTTATTGTCTGCCTCATCAGCCTGCTCACCCAGCTGCCACTTCTCGGCTCGCATAGTCTTCTCAATCCAGATGGGGATGGTACTCTCCAGCAGAGAGATTCCAGCCTCCTGGAGGAATACGCCCAAAGTTGCTATGAGGATGTAGCGGTCGCACAGCAGAGTGGCGAGAGACTGCCGCTCGCCCCATTCCACCTGAGGAATGGGAGGAAGGAAGGTGAATTGGAGTCAGTAGAGGAGAGGTGAAGTCAACAATGGAGAAGCAGAGTCAGAGAAGCAGAAGTGGAGTCGGGAATCAAGGTGGAGAAGGAAGTAGAATTTTAGCCATACCAGTAGACAATTGCTATCTTCATCAGCCTACCTTGCCCTGATGATTCGATCTCAGAAGGAAAGTCATCAGCCCTGTAAAATGTCACATCAAGTTCATTAAAAAAATCGACTTCAAGCCACAGCAACAGGAGGAAACTCAACGCTCGCTCACCCAGCTCAAAAAACAGTCCAACGCTAATCAGAGCGAACGGCATTTGCCTGCCGCAGAACTGATACAGCACGGAGCCGAAGGGAAATCCGACTGAAAATTGATGGAGAATACGGAGAATTTGACCTCAGACTGCTCATAAACCAAAATCAAGTTCTCTGATCACTGAGTCTGCCTTAAACTTCTCCCTTTTTTGCCATTCAACAGCAGCACTCAGCACCCAATAAGACAATGTTCTTAGCACTAGCACTTAGCACTAATTTCAGCACTCAATAATAAATAATAATAATAATTGATTACACCTGCACTATTGGGCAGATGGGCAACTGACAGCTCAAGCCGCAGCTATTGCGCGGCGCATCTGCAGGCTGCGTACGGCTGTTCAGTCCAAGGACTGGGGTTGGGACGGGGTGTCACCACACACACCCTTAACTATACCCCAACTAATGCTGGCACCCATCTTACAGCTGGGTGAACTGAAGCAATGCAGAGTTAAGTCTCTTGCTCAAGGACACAAATTGTTCCAGTGGGATCGAGAATCGAACCCCCGACCTTTCAGTCGTGAGTCCAACGCTCTGACCACTAAACTACAACCCCCTCAACACAGTACACAGCAATCAGTTCGAAGAAACCTGCACTGGGCATTCTGCGTTCAGCACTTTGCTTCTCAGCCCATGGACACCAAACAGACAGGCGTGAAAGCTTACTCAGCACTCCCATGGCCTGTCCACCCAGCGCCAGTCCCATGGCTTTCGAACGCGACTGCTCGTCGGGGAAAATGTAAGCCAACAGGGCGAAGCCTGCAAATTGGGGAGTTGAGAAGTGTCAGCAAATACTGACAGGTGACAGGCAACTCAGTGAAATGCTCTCACCAGCGATGGCGGTGCACGAGGAGCCAAGTCCGTGGATTGATCGACCGGCTAGAAATGCCCAGAAACTGTCAGCCAGGCTGTACACTGCAAGGTCGGGAGCAGGGTTTGACGAGGCAAATGTTCACTTGGCAAAGTTGCATATCGATTTGATTATAATCTATACAAACCATTACCAATGGCTGATGTAAACATTGTGAGCACTCCAACTAGGAGAACCGCCACACAGCCGTGTCTGGAGCAGAAATCGAGCGATCGAATTTCTTTTAAAGTTTATTTTTTGCTGAATTGAGAGTCAGAGTTTGTCTACTGATAAGTAGAGTATAGAGTTTGGATCAGAAAGGTTGCATGGGGCGAGAGTATACCGATACTCTGAAGTTTTTGTTCAGCCAAGCTAACGGGTGGCTTGGGCAGGTCAACCGAAGAAGTCTACGAACGTATAGCAACAGGAACCGATCCTGTCAGTATTACCCGGGCAGGGACCACCTCTTACGTTGTCCTTGCAGCCCGGGTTTGATTCGTTGATTCTATGGTCAGATTGGGGTGTCAATTCGTGATTCTATGGTCGGATTGGGGTGTCAATTCGTTGATTCTATAGTCAGATTGGGGTGTCAATTCGTGATTCTATGGTCAGATTGGGGTGTCAATTCGTGATTCTATGGTCAGATTGGGGTGTCAATTCGTGATTCTATGGTCAGATTGGGGTGTCAATTCGTTGATTCTATAATCAGATTGGGGTGTCAATTCGTTGATTCTATGGTCAGATTGGGGTGTCAATTTGTGATTCTATGGTCGGATTGGGGTGTCAATTCGTGATTCTATGGTCAGATTGGGGTGTCAATTCGTGATTCTATGGTCGGATTGGGGTGTCAATTCGTTGATTCTATAGTCAGATTGGGGTGTCAATTCGTGATTCTATGGTCAGATTGGGGTGTCAATTCGTGATTCTATGGTCAGATTGGGGTGTCAATTCGTGATTCTATAATCAGATTGGGGTGTCAATTCGTTGATTCTATGGTCAGATTGGGGTGTCAATTTGTGATTCTATGGTCGGATTGGGGTGTCAATTCGTGATTCTATGGTCAGATTGGGGTGTCAATTCGTGATTCTATAGTCAGATTGGGGTGTCAATTCGTTGATTCTATGGTCAGATTGGGGTGTCAATTTGTGATTCTATGGTCGGATTGGGGTGTCAATTCGTGATTCTATGGTCGGATTGGGGTGTCAATTCGTTGATTCTATAGTCAGATTGGGGTGTCAATTCGTGATTCTATGGTCAGATTGGGGTGTCAATTCGTGATTCTATGGTCAGATTGGGGTGTCAATTCGTGATTCTATGGTCAGATTGGGGTGTCAATTCGTGATTCTATGGTCAGATTGGGGTGTCAATTCGTGATTCTATGGTCAGATTGGGGTGTCAATTCGTGATTCTATGGTCAGATTGGGGTGTCAATTCGTGATTCTATAATCAGATTGGGGTGTCAATTCGTTGATTCTATGGTCAGATTGGGGTGTCAATTTGTGATTCTATGGTCGGATTGGGGTGTCAATTCGTGATTTTATGGTCAGATTGGGGTGTCAATTCGTGATTCTATGGTCGGATTGGGGTGTCAATTCGTTGATTCTATAGTCAGATTGGGGTGTCAATTCGTGATTCTATGGTCAGATTGGGGTGTCAATTCGTGATTCTATGGTCAGATTGGGGTGTCAATTCGTGATTCTATAATCAGATTGGGGTGTCAATTCGTTGATTCTATGGTCAGATTGGGGTGTCAATTTGTGATTCTATGGTCGGATTGGGGTCTCAATTCGTTGATTCTATGGTCGGATTGGGGTGTCAATTCGTGATTCTATGGTCAGATTGGGGTGTCAATTCGTGATTCTATGGTCAGATTGGGGTGTCAATTCGTGATTCTATAATCAGATTGGGGTGTCAATTCGTTGATTCTATGGTCAGATTGGGGTGTCAATTCGTTGATTCTATAGTCAGATTGGGGTGTCAATTCGTGATTCTATGGTCAGATTGGGGTGTCAATTCGTGATTCTATGGTCAGATTGGGGTGTCAATTCGTGATTCTATAATCAGATTGGGGTGTCAATTCGTTGATTCTATGGTCAGATTGGGGTGTCAATTTGTGATTCTATGGTCGGATTGGGGTCTCAATTCGTTGATTCTATGGTCGGATTGGGGTGTCAATTCGTGATTCTATGGTCAGATTGGGGTGTCAATTCGTGATTCTATGGTCAGATTGGGGTGTCAATTCGTGATTCTATAATCAGATTGGGGTGTCAATTCGTTGATTCTATGGTCAGATTGGGGTGTCAATTTGTGATTCTATGGTCAGATTGGGGTCTCAATTCGTTGATTCTATGGTCAGATTGGGTGTCAATTCGTTGATTCTATGGTCAGATTGGGGTGTCAATTCGTTGATTCTATGGTCAGATTGGGTGTCAATTCGTGATTCTATGGTCAGATTGGGGTGTCAATTCGTTGATTCTATAGTCAGATTGGGGTGTCAATTCGTTGATTCTATGGTCGGATTGGGGTGTCAATTCGTTGATTCTATGGTCAGATTGGGGTGTCAATTCGTTGATTCTATGGTCGGATTAGGGTGTCAATTCGTTGATTCTATGGTCAGATTGGGGTGTCAATTCGTGATTCTATAATCAGATTGGGGTGTCAATTCGTTGATTCTATGGTCAGATTGGGGTGTCAATTTGTGATTCTATGGTCAGATTGGGGTCTCAATTCGTTGATTCTATGGTCAGATTGGGTGTCAATTCGTTGATTCTATGGTCAGATTGGGGTGTCAATTCGTTGATTCTATGGTCAGATTGGGTGTCAATTCGTGATTCTATGGTCAGATTGGGGTGTCAATTCGTTGATTCTATAGTCAGATTGGGGTGTCAATTCGTTGATTCTATGGTCGGATTGGGGTGTCAATTCGTTGATTCTATGGTCAGATTGGGGTGTCAATTCGTTGATTCTATGGTCGGATTAGGGTGTCAATTCGTTGATTCTATGGTCAGATTGGGGTGTCAATTCGTGATTCCATGGTCGGATTGGGGTCTCAATTCGTTGATTCTATGGTCGGATTGGGGTGTCAATTCGTTGATTCTATGGTCAGATTGGGGTGTCAATTCGTGATTCTATGGTCGGATTGGGGTGTCAATTCGTTGATTCTATGGTCAGATTGGGGTGTCAATTCGTGATTCTATGGTCGGATTGGGGTGTCAATTCGTGATTCTATGGTCAGATTGGGGTGTCAATTCGTGATTCTATGGTCAGATTGGGGTGTCAATTTGTGATTCTATGGTCGGATTGGGGTGTCAATTCGTTGATTCTATGGTCAGATTGGGGTGTCAATTCGTGATTCTATGGTCAGATTGGGGTGTCAATTCGTGATTCTATGGTCAGATTGGGGTGTCAATTCGTTGATTTTATGGTCGGATTGGGGTCTCAATTCGTTGATTCTATGGTCGGATTGGGGTGTCAATTCGTTGATTCTATGGTCGGATTGGGGTGTCAATTCGTTGATTCTATGGTCGGATTGGGGTGTCAATTCGTTGATTCTATGGTCGGAATGGGGTGTCAATTCGTGATTCTATGGTCGGATTGGGGTGTCAATTCGTTGATTCTATGGTCGGATTGGGGTGTCAATTCGTTGATTCTATGGTCAGATTGGGGTGTCAATTCGTGATTCCATGGTCGGATTGGGGTGTCAATTCGTTGATTCTATGGTCGGATTGGGGTGTCAATTCGTTGATTCTATGGTCAGATTGGGGTGTCAATTCGTGATTCCATGGTCGGATTGGGGTCTCAATTCGTGATTCTATGGTCAGATTGGGGTGTCAATTCGTGATTCCATGGTCGGATTGGGGTCTCAATTCGTTGATTCTATGGTCGGATTGGGGTGTCAATTCGTTGATTCTATGGTCAGATTGGGGTGTCAATTCGTGATTCTATGGTCAGATTGGGGTGTCAATTCGTGATTCCATGGTCGGATTGGGGTCTCAATTCGTTGATTCTATGGTCGGATTGGGGTGTCAATTCGTGATTCCATGGTCGGATTGGGGTGTCAATTCGTTGATTCTATGGTCGGATTGGCGTGCGAAAAAACCTGCTCACTTATTGACAAAATGTCCCACAAACGGGTTGGTGACAATCTGCACAAGCGACCTCGAGGCCAGTAAGCAGCCCACTTTGTCGTTTTCGTCGGAGATGTCCAACAGTTTGCGGATGTCGTCGACCACGGGAAGACTGCCGGATGCGCCCTGGCTGTCTACCCGGCTGCTGGCAGCTGCGCCCAAGATGCTGGCATTTCTTGCGGACTGCTGGTTGAAGCTGGCTGCTCTAGCCGAATGGAGATCTCGCTCGTAGAGGTAGTGTGGAATAATTGGCGCTGCAAGTCGGGATGGTTTTGTATCGCATGCACCATCGGGGCTAAAATATGCTGTTAGAGGACTAAATATTCAGCGAAAGGCATTTAAATTTATCGAAATTTACAACCGTTAAAGCACTGTAGTGTACAGCCACATATAGCAGTGTTAGACATGTCAGTGACTATAAAAGGTTCTACTTCTGTAAAGTTAGAGACTCAACAATGAGAGACTAGGGAGTGACACTACATGCAATGACGGGCTCTGATACTTACACACTGAAGTGACAGAACTTGACACTCTACAGTGACCGCACTGCTTGGAATCTGCTTAGAAGTCATGCAGTTTGCAGTAGTGTTCAGTCAGACCCCGAGAACTTAAGCAAAAAAATGGCTCACCGATGGCGGTGACTAGGCACTGGTCGAATAAGTTGACGGCAATCACCAAGCCCAGGATGAAGGGTTTCGAGTTCTCCAGTTGACACCTCACTGACGCCGCTAGTCGAATGGCAAAAGCGATGGCGCCCATTTTTTCTTCGAGCTATAGCGGGAACGAACCGAGCAGAATTGAGCTCCGGTTCATTAATTTTTCCCCAACCCTTATATTCTTCTCCAGCTTGGATTCGGAATCCAATGGGGTGATCGAGTGCACACCCACCGATCCAGGTTCGAAATTTTTTTAAGAAAGTGTGGGAGAACGATTGAGCGTGTGTGGCTCAGAGGCGATAAAGGAGCTCTGGAAAAGTCTGAAGCGATATCACCGCAACAGTGAGCTCGAATATATTCGACTTCAGCAGTTATTACTTTTTCGTTTTTGCTTTTGCAGAGTACCTTTGGGAGTTGGAGCCGTTCATTTAGCCAAGATTTCCTCGCTAGGCCAGTTTGGCATCGCTCGATGAACCTTGAAATGAAGTTTTCATGCAAATAAAGAAGCGCACTGCATCGATATATTTTCAGAGAAATATGCTGAACTTGGTACAAAAATTATTTCAAGGTTGGTAAAGACAATTCACGAATTTTCTCCCTTTTGTAGACCTCAGAGACATGCACAGTTTTTTGCTGTGCTGAGATCCAATTGCTTTCGTTAGATATAAGAGAAGCAAATATTCAGAAACATTTATATGCTCGTATATTTAGGCTTACATCCGCACGTGTACGAAGTTCGACTGTATGATCAGATTAAATTTAAGATCTATGCAAAACTTTATGCATTATGTACAACTTCATAGTATTTTATTTTAGAGCGTAATCGAATTCCGTACTTTTTTGTATTTTTGAATGCGTTAATTGGGCGGTCTTTTAACGCCAGAGTTGTACTGTGTGTGTATGCATTTTTCATAAACATATTGAATTTTTATGAAAAAAAGAATGAAAAACAAAACAAATCTTAGTATAAATAAAATTCTAACATTCTAATATCGTTTGAAAATTTATTTTATGCTTTGGTAAACTTTAAATAAATAGAGACTGCATGGTGCAGCCTCATCTTCGTATAATTATCGTTCAATAACTAAGCGTTTAACTGTTCGATATTGTTCAATTATGCGAAATTTAGCTAAAACCAACTGACCCATTATATTTTAGGACAACCAGTTTTCATTAAGTTTCCAAAGTTTCAAAGCTTTCCAAAGCATACACAGCCTTAATCGTTGTCGAACGAAACCTCGACGCGATGAAAATCATTTATCGATTAAAATCATAAATTCATTAAAAGCCGACGGGAGGCCCCTTGCGCGCACGCGCTCGCAGAGCAGGCGAGAGGGGCAGGTTGCAGCAGCCTGAGGGGTCAGCTCAAGCGCCTGCAAGTCAGCGATGAGGCAGTCCGTTAGAGTGGTAGTGCCAAAGTTGGCATTAGCTATAACAAAAGCAAGCAACTTTTGGTAACAGAAAACTGTATTGTCTTATTTTTTCCCTTTCAAAAATATAAAATTCTATTAAACTCATGCAAAGCTTTCGTTTTCTATAATTTTTTTACGCACAATAAAGCGAAATAAAAAATTCATAGAAACCACGAAAATACTCAAATGATCGCAATTTACATCAACAAAGCCAACGAAAGAACTTCACTTCACTTCACCTATTTTTTCTAATATGACATAGTCGAAAAAGGAGCTGAAAGAAGATCAATATTCACTTAAACAGAGTTTCCGATTTTTTTAGTTTTGAGGCATAAGCATTTTTTTCTTATTTAGACATCGAAGTTAATTTTTACTCGTCCTGCCAATATATTCAAGTTACTAAATTGTCATTGTCGACTTTCTATGATACGAGAACAAACTTTTTAAAATATAATATCGTTCTGTTAGTGTTAGTATATATTTACTTTTTTGCAATTTAATTGTGCTCCTTATCGCTGGTCCAAAAATGATAGTCCTCAAATTATCACAAGTTTAGTTTTTCTCTTTTATTTTATTTTCTAGTCTTTTATGAGTGTGGGATAACTAAGGGAGTATAGTTAGCTCTAAATATGTAGTGTTGAATTTTCTTTTGTTTTCAAGTTTCTTTGGTTAAATATTTATTAATTGTTAGACGATTTACTGAATTAAAGCCTTAATTTAAATATATTTTTATATAACGATTTCAGGTACAGTGCTACTTTTGGTTTAAAGCAGATCAATTTAAAAAATCAGGTTAAAATAAATAAATATATATAAAATAAAAATAAAAATAAATAAATAAATAAATCTATTTGAATAAGTATATTTTCCATATGTATTAATAAAATAGAAGTAATTTGAATCTATCATTCTTTTAAATATTTTGATAGTCCTTAAAACTCATATTTTATTTTATTATCAAATACCTAACTTTAATTTGTAAAAGCTAGAGATTTTCTATTTCTCAGTTAAAAGACTAACATCAGTATTAACTGTTTCTTACTTGTTTTTTATTTTTTCTAAATTTCTAGGTCTGCAACCAACTTGGCAAGCCACTCTGTGCAACCAGTTAACAAGCAGCCTGTCCTCTCCAGACAGTAGTGGATTAAGCATTGCAGCCAGGGCCGCATGAAATGGACATTCACGTGAAGAAGAGTCGCAAAGTGAAGGGAGTTCGCCAGAAGCTGAAATTATTTCGAGCAAATGAACCGCTGAAGTCAGTTATAATGTGGGGCATCAGCTACTCTGTAAGTACCTTCCAGAATAATTATATCAAGGTAGTGGACAGGAAGATGGAGAGGAAGCAAGCGGGGAGAGAGGGAGAGGAAGGGAGCGGTGAGAGAGAGAGGGGAAGGGAGCGGGGAGAGGGAGAGGAAGGGAGCGGGGGAGGAGAGAGGAAGGGAGGGGGAGGGGAGAGGAAGGGAGCGGAGGGGGGAGAGGAAGGGAGCGAATGAGAGGAGAGAAATGGAGAGGGAGAGGAAGGGAGCGAATGAGAGGAGAGAAATGGAGAGGGAGAGGAAGGGAGCGGGTCGGGAGAATGTTTGGAGATCGAGAGAAGCGAGAATGAATTCCCTAGCCAGATTTCCAAACAGTGCATCACGTGACCAATACCACAACCTGGCACCAACTTCCAGTTCGAGCAGCTGAACCATGTGAATAAGCGCACAATGCTGCTGCCTGACGATTTCAAGAGCTATCTGAAGGTCAAGGTCGACAACCATCTGTTTAACAAGTGAGTGCCTTTATAAGCTTAATGGCCTTCGACTTCGATTTCTTTGTATGCAAAAGTTTTGCATTCAATCAGTCAGGTTTCCTGTTCAGTTCAGGTTAATTACAATCACGCAGCTTCCTTCCAGTAAGCTTGATGAATTATCAATTTAATCTGTTGGCTCTGTGTAGATGAACTGAGAAACGGTCGTTTAATTAGCTTTGAGACGAGAGAGAGAGAGAGAGAGAGAGAGAGAGTCAGAGAAACAGCTGAGAGACTTTAAGCTGTAGCAGATGCAGCCAGGTGAGCCGGATTTACGCTGTTGTTAATCTGAGATGAGCCGCCTGTGTCAGCACGCAATGCTTAGCATGGAGCTGCTGTTTACTCCTCTAGGGGGCAGGTAAAGTAATCGGCAGGTCTGCCTTCTATAGTGGGAGGTGAGTAATTTTACCGCCATTGAATGCTCTGCGTCGCGCTTCTATCAGTAGCTAAATTGTCAGGTTATGCTGGTTGCTAGGGTAGGAATGAATGAGACAGAGTTGCACTGCAGGAAAATGTGATGATAATAGAGGAAAAGCGATGGGGGAATTTATAGTAGTTAATAACGATGAGGGAGGGACAACAAGATAGGGCAGGGCAGGAGAGCCAGGAGAGAGGGGGAGACAGGGAAGGTGAGAGGGGGGAGACACGGGGGACAGGGAAAGTGAGAGAGGGGGAGACAGGGAAAGTGAGAGAGGGGGAGACAGGGGACAGGGAAAGTGAGAGAGGGGGAGACAGAGAAGGTGAGAGAGGGGGAGACAGGGGACAGGGAAAGTGAGAGAGAAGGGGAGACGGAAGGTGAGAGAGGGGAGACAGGGGACAGGGAAAGTGAGAGAGGGGGAGACAGGGGACAGGGAAAGTGAGAGGGGGAGACAGAGAAGGTGAGAGGGGGGAGACAGGGGACAGGGAAAGTGAGAGAGGGGGAGACAGGGGACAGGGAAAGTGAGAGAGGGGGAGACAGAGAAGGTGAGAGAGGGGGAGACAGGGGACAGGGAAAGTGAGAGAGAAGGGGAGACGGAAGGTGAGAGAGGGGGAGACAGGGGACAGGGAAAGTGAGAGAGGGGGAGACAGAGAAGGTGAGAGAGGGGGAGACAGGGGACAGGGAAAGTGAGAGAGGGGGAGACGGAAGGTGAGAGAGGGGAGACAGGGGACAGGGAAAGTGAGAGAGGGGGAGACAGGGAAGGTGAGAGAGGGAGACATGGAAGGTAAGTGGGGGAGACAGGGAAGGGGAGAGAGGGAGACAGGGAAGGTGAGAGGGGGAGACAGGGAAGGTGAGAGGGGGAGACAGGGAAGGGAGAGAGGGAGACAGGGAAGGGAGAGAGGGAGACAGGGAAGATGAGAAAGGGGGAGACAGGAAAGGATTAAGGAAAGGGAGCTAGAGAGAAGACAGAGAAAAAGAGAGGGAAAAGGAGAGGAGACAGGGAAGGGGATGAGTGAGGAGGAGGCTGGACAAAGACTTCGTCAATCAGTGCGCACTTTTCAGTTTCCAATCGATCAAATATCATCCAACTGAATATTGGTATAGATTCATCTACTTTCTAATTTTTAACGAATTTTAATGAAAATGAATCGAAACGATTTTTCCAACCTCCCAGAGACAACATGCCCAGCCGCTTCCAGTTCAAGGAGTACTGCCCGCTAGTGTTCGCCGACCTGCGCGCCAAGTTCGGCGTGGCGGACTCCGCAGACCTGCTGTCCAGCTGGACGAAGCGCCAGCCGCACTGGGACAGCTCGCTCGGCCGGGCTGATGCTCGCTTCCTGTGCACCCAAAATCGGCGATACGTGCTCCGCCTGATCACCTGCGAGGAGGTGGAACAGGTGCACCAGGTGCTGCAAGCCTATCACGGATATATTGTCGAATGCTCAGCCGCCACCCTGCTGCCTCAGTACCTGGCTATGTACAGGGCTACTGTTGAGGACACCGACTACTACCTGCTCATGATGCGGTGAGCTGCTTCCCAATAGAAAAGTTCAACACCGGACAATATGGAAGCTGCAAGCGTGTAAAACTCTGCACAAAAATTGGCCGTAGGGTTGTTGCGTCTTTCGCAGCCATGAGGTCCAACACCCCCAAGGCACAAAGTGGGTGCATGCCTAACGATTAGAAAGTCGGGGCCGCTTTACACCCTTTGTGAGCGTGTGTGTGAGTATTGGTGCGCTTGTATTGTGCCACAAGGCATTGCGCCACGTTGCCTTGTGGGCTGGCGCTCAAAGGCGTTAATTGCATGAGCAGAGCCAAACCGAGATTCCTTGGAATCGAGCCTGGGCCGCGTGTGCAATGACCCCAGCCCTGAGCTCTTTGTCAATCGGTGTGCAAATACAAATCGAATTTCTTTCGCCAATTAAAATCCGAATTGAGCAGTGAAGGGAGCAGCACTCGCATCTGCCAAGTGCACTCGAAGCCAACTGAACCGACGGACCCAACCCCTTCTCTCTTTCCCGCCTCCTTCCCGCCTCTACTCTCTCTCCCCCGCTATATCGACTTCATTTTCGAGTCCGTCCCTCGAGCTGTCAGCCGACTGAGCCACTCATTCCCGGCCTTCTCCCCTACACTCGGCTTCTCTCCACGTTGGACTCATCCATCATTAATTTGTGTCCAAACTGGTCGCTGATCTCCTTCATGCCTCTCCCTGATCAGAGTCAGCTCAAGTCTATCATGATCGGTCATTTGTCAGCCAATGTAAAATATTTTATAGAAGCAGTCCATTTTTTGAGGAGATGCTCTTCAGAATCTATTTGTTGTCTGCTGTCCCATTCAGGCGAATTAGTTGCACCTGTGCGTCCCCACCTTTCAGCTAAATTTTGCTTTGCAAATTGCTTCTTTTCTGCTTTAAGCTCGCCGTTGATTGCTTTCGGATGCTGAGGTTCCCGGTCTCAGCTGGAGACCAGAGATGCCTGCCCCCCCGCGAGCATCGACCCAATCCTCTCTCCCCTCCGCTCCTCTCCCGATGCTCCATTTTGTCATTTCCCAATCCCACTCCCCGCGCTCCTCCAGGCCTTCCGCTGCAATATTTCATTTCCTCCTTGAAGAAGCTGACTTCAAGCCGCGCGGCATCGGCCCTGCTACCAGGCTGAAAATAAAATTCTCCCCCCTGTCTCTCTCTACCGTGGGCAGTCATGCGGATATTCCCATATCTGATCCTGATCCCCACTTGGATAATCCGTGCTGGCGCTTCTCCGCTTACTAGGATGGCGAGGCAGTGGATTCCCGGCTTAGCAACCCTGTCCCGCTGTGCGTGCTCGCAGAGGTGTTTCGCGATGGATTTCCTGGGAGACAGACATGTTGGATTCGTTTGAAGACTTCTTCACTATCTAATCTCAATGAACTGCTCTCCCTCGCTCTTGCTTCACTCTCAAAATGTACTTCTCTGACACCAAAATGCCCTCTCCTGTCTTGTCCTGACACTCAAGTGTCTTCTGACACCTCTCCTGATACCCAAGTGTCTTCTGACACCTCTCCTGATACCCAAGTGTCTTCTGACACCTCTCCTGATACCCAAGTGTCTTCTGACACCTCTCCTGATACCCAAGTGTCTTCTGACACCTCTCGTGATATCCAAGTGTCTTCTGACACCTCTCCTGATACCCAAGTGTCTTCTGACACCTCTCCTGATACCCAAGTGTCTTCTGACACCTCTCGTGATATCCAAGTGTCTTCTGACACCTCTCCTGATACCCAAGTGTCTTCTGACACCTCTCGTGATATCCAAGTGTCTTTTGACACTTCTCTTGACATTTAAGTGTCTTCTGACACTTCTGATATCCAAGTGTCTTCTGACACTTCTCTGACATTTAAGTGTCTTCTGACACTTCTGATCCAAGTGTCTTCTGACACTCTCTCGTGATATCCAATGTGTCTTCTGACACCTCTCCTGATACCCAAGTGTCTTCTGACACCTCTCTGATACCCAAGTGTCTTCTGACACCTCTCCTGATACCCAAGTGTCTTCTGACACCTCTCCTGATACCCAAGTGTCTTCTGACACCTCTCGTGATATCCAAGTGTCTTTGACACTTCTCTGATTTAAGTGTCTTCTGACACTTCTGATATCCAAGTGTCTTTCTGACACTTCTCTTGACATTTAAGTGTCTCTGACACTTCTGATATCCAAGTGTCTTCTGACACTTCTCTTGACATTATCCAAGTGTCTTCTGACACCTCTCCTGATATCCAAGTGTCTTCTGACACCTCTCGTGATATCCAAGTGTCTTCTGACACCTCTCCTGATACCCAAGTGTCTTCTGACACCTCTCCTGATATCCAAGTGTCTTCTGACACCTCTCCTGATATCCAAGTGTCTTCTGACACCTCTCCTGATACCCAAGTGTCTTCTGACACCTCTCGTGATATCCAAGTGTCTTTGACACTCTCTGATACAAGTGTCTTCTGACACTCTCTGATATCCAAGTGTCTTTGACACTTCTCTTGACATTTAAGTGTCTTTTGACACTTCTCTGACATTTAAGTGTCTTCTGACACTTCTGATATCCAAGTGTCTTCTGACACTTCTCTGTGACATTTAAGTGTCTTCTGACACCTTCTGATACCAAGTGTCTTCTGACACCTCTCCTGATACCCAAGTGTCTTCTGACACCTCTCGTGATATCCAAGTGTCTTCTGACACCTCTCCTGATACCCAAGTGTCTTCTGACACCTCTCGTGATATCCAAGTGTCTTCTGACACCTCTCCTGATACCCAAGTGTCTTCTGACACCTCTCGTGATATCCAAGTGTCTTCTGACACTTCTCTTGACATTTAAGTGTCTTCTGACACTTCTGATATCCAAGTGTCTTCTGACACTTCTCCTGATATCCAAATGTCTTCTGACACCTCTCCTGACATCCAAATATCTTCTGACACTTCTCCTGACATCAAGTGTCTTCTGACACTTCTGCTGACATTCAAGTGTCTTCTGACACCTCTCCTGACATCCAAGTGTCTTCTGACACTCTCCTGACATCCAAATATCTTCTGACACTTCTCCTGACATCCAAATGTCTTCTGACACTTCTCCTGACATCCAAATGTCTTCTGACACCTTCCTGAATCTAAGTGTCTTCTGACACTTCTCCTGACATCCAAGTATCTTCTGACACTCTCCTGACATCCAAATGTCTTCTGACACTTCTCCTGACATCCAAGTGTCTTCTGACACCTCTCCTGACATCCAAGTGTCTTCTGACACTTCTCCTGACATCCAATGTCTTCTGACACTTCCTGATATCAAGTGTCTTCTGACACTTCTCCTGACACCAAGTGTCTTCTGACACTTCTTCTGACACCAAGTGTCTTCTGACACTTCTTCTGACACCCAAGTGT
>NIVC01000055.1:249834-279600 GCA_002269645.1 Macrostomum lignano
GCAGCGCCAAAAAAACTTGATGAGATGAAATTAGATGACATCAAAAAAGCTCGTTGACGAGACGATCCGGCCGAAAAAGTCACTTGTAATTGCCGAACGCACCAGATTCCTCAGCCTGAAGCAGATCGGGTGAGAGCGTCATAGCCTACTACCGGAGGCTGAGGGCTGCTACGTCACACTGCGAGTTTGAAAAGCTGGCAGCAAGCAGATAAAGGAGGACGACATGATTACCATGCGATTAATTGACGGCCTCAACTCCTCAGAGCACAAAAAAGAATCTTGGAGCGCCTACAAAACGAAGATGGAGAAATGCCACTCGACAGGATTTTGCAGAATTTGCAGCAGCTTGAGCAGATCCGTGACTACAACACGCCGGCCCTGCTGACATCGCCTTCGCCGGTCAACAGAGGGGAGTCTCCTCACCTGCCAAGCCGCAGCCGTCAATCAAATGCGGGTTCTGTGGCGCCAATCACTCTAGAGGCAACTGCCCAGCCTACGGCAAAAAATGCTTCAAGTGCCAAAAAAGAAATCACTTTGCGGCTGTCTGCAGATCGCGAGCTGTCCATCAGGAAATCGCACTCGATGCAGAAGAAGCAGACGTGTATACTCTCAGTCCCAACAGAGCTGTTATGTTTTTCTTTTACACCGAAGAAAGACGGAAGATAGTGTTTGAGCGTTTGCGAGCTTATGCCACTCGAGAGCATAGCCGTTTCAGAAACTTAATATATTTCTTTGGCTCGCGAGCCGTCTCAAGCATTTAATACTGTACGAGTATCTAGAGTTTCAACCCTAGACACTTTAGAAGCAGAAAGCAAACGAGGCCGAAGTCTATAAGAAGTTAGAAGTCACGTCACAACATCCCTCTTCCTTTCAATCTTGAGCCTGATACCTCTCCGGCGGTCTTCGCGTTCGCTGAGGGTATCTGCGATCCGCCATCGGTTGATCCTCAGCACTTGGAGGTTCTCTCACTGGCTCATTCGTTGCCTCGGCTCTGTCCCTGACATGGTCACGGTGCACGACCAGATCTCGTCCTTGCTCGTCCCGCACTCGTCTCAACTGTTCGCCGACAGCTTCGCGCAGCACTCCTTCCCTCCACTCCTTGTTAAACGGATCCTGGACCCAGACTGGGCTGTAGGCTTGGTCAATCCGCTTGTCTTGAAAGGACCGACGGTGCAGCAGTGAGAGTCTCGTGTTGAACTCGCGCCCAAACATTTCTCGGCACGGCGCGACTCCGTTGGCTCTTGGACAGACTCGCACCGCGTACAAAGCCTGTTGCATCCGAACCTCCGGATCTGGGTCATTCAGCTGCTTCAGCTTGGTCTTCAGCTTTTTCACTGCAGCCTCTGCTACGCCATTTGATGCGGGGTGGTAGCGGGGAGACTTCAGGTGTAACACTCCCATCCGCTTCAGCCAGGCCTCCGTCTCATGCGCCACAAACTGTCGTCCGTTGTCAGTGACTAGTACATCTGGGATACCAAAGTTGCAAAATGTTCTGCGGAGTACTCTGATGACCGACGTTGCATCGATTTCGCGCACCCATTCGGCAGCGATGAATCCCGTCTTGGCGTCTGAAACCACCAGAAAGTTGCTTCCATCCAGTTGTCCCAGGTCAGCGTGCACTCGGCACCAAGCCTCCTTTGGTACTGGCCATGGTTTGAGCACCGATTTCTGGGATGGTCTCATGCGCTGGCACGTGTGGCATTCCGAAACGCACTTTTCTATCTCTGTCTCCATTAGCGGCCACCAGACATACTGGCGGGCCCACGCCTTCATGGCTTGCATTCCGGGATGGGAACAGTGGAGAAATTGGATGACTTGCGCTCGGAACTTCACCGGGATGACGATCCGATGGTCCAGTAGCAGTAGATGGTCGCTGCAATTCAGTCTGCACTGTACTCTTCTGTATGAGTCCGGCACGTCCTCACCAGATCGCAACCTCTGTAGAACGTCTTGGATCTCCTTGTCCTCCTTGGACGCCTGCTCCATCTGATCCTTCGTGACTGGTCCATCTTCTGACAGGGCGATGTCCACCGCAGCAACTTCGTTAACCGCTTCAGTCGCCGTTTTGTCGCTCCAGTTATTTCCGTCAGTTGGTAGTCTCGACAACGCGTCGGCATGAGGAATTTCGTGCGTTCTTTTGCCTCTGACTAGGTACTGGTACGTAGCCAGCAACTCAGCCCAGCGCTGAACTCTCTTACTTGCTCTCTCGGGCAGGTCTTTGTGTGATGCGAATAAGAATTCTAGAGGCTTGTGATCGGTCACAATCACAAAACTCCGATAAGCTAGGAATCGATTTAGCTTCTTGACGCACCAGACCACTCCGAGGGCTTCTCGTTCTAGCTGGCTGTATCGCGACTCCGCAGGTGTGAGTTTCTTGGACACAAACGCTACAGGCCTTCCATTCTGCTCCAGCACTCCTCCAATGCCGTAGGGCGATGCATCTGTAGTCAGAGTTAGCTCCTTACTTGGATCGTACGGCGCTAGCACCTGCCTTGATGTAATGTCCTGCTTCAATTGCATCACGGCCTTCGTGTGTTCTTGTTGCCATGTCCAGTTGACATCTTTCTTCAGCAAGTTATACAGAATGGCAGTCTTCGTGGCCACTTGCGGGATGAACGGCGCATAGAAATTTATCAGTCCCAGAAATGTTCTCAGCTCTTCCTGGTTTCTTGGATCTTCCATGCTTTGTATTGCCGTCACCTTATCCTCGTTCATGCAGCATCCCTCCTTTGAGATCTTAAGGGCTAGAAATTCGACCTCTTCCTTGTCGAACTGGCACTTCTTAGCATTCAGTGTGATGTCATTTTCTTGCAGCCTTTTAAGTATTATTTCCGTCTTCTCAGCTAAATTTTCCCGGTTTTTTCCACAGACTAGAATGTCGTCAATGAACACCACCACTCCGAGGACATCCCGAAGCAACTCGCATAGTGTGTTCTGAAACAATCCAGGAGCAGATGACAGTCCGTATGGTAATACCCTGTACCGAAAGTAACCAAAAGGTGTTGCGATAGTAGTGATATCCCGTGAGTCCTCGCACAGCTCCAGGTTATGGTATGCATCCTTCAAATCTAGCACAGTGAAACGGCTGCATCCTGAGATGGCTCGTTGCACATCCGCCTTTGTTGGCATATCGATTGGCGGTAGCCGTAAAAACTGGTTGACCCGTCTATAGTCTCCACACAGCCTGATGTCTCCCGAGCTTTTGGGAACGACCACAATCGGACTAGCGAACACCGGCTGTTCTACTTTTTCAATTATCTTCCGCTTTTCCAGATCTTCTAATCTTTCCTTAACGGCTGGTACCAGCGAAAATGGGAGTGGTCGGGCCTTCGATACCACCGGTCTCGTGTTTTCTCGTACTTCCAACTTCACTTGAATTCGCTTATAAGCCACTGAAGCTTGACAACGGCGTTTGGTAACTTCGATACCCAAACTACTAAACCAATTTCGGCCAATAACCGGCTTTGCGTTCATGTCCATGACTACCACAGGTAATGAGCACTTACTTTCATCTTCGGTCTGAACTCGAACATCTGCGGTACCACATACTGGTAGGTCTTGTCCTCCGTATGATGTTAGTCGACAATTTGGGTCTGTCCAATGCAGTCCTAGTTGTTCAGCCAAAATCTTAGAAATGCAGGTCACTGATGCACCAGAGTCCACCATCATAGCAACGTCCTTATCGTTCAGTTTTACATTGATCCAGACGCTTGATCTGTCCCGGTCATCGCATAGGCTAAAAAGCTCATTGTCCTTGGCTGGTTCATCCTCCTCCTCGATTCCTGCACACTCTCGCATTGACAACTTTCCTTTAATGGAGCCAGATGCCATCCTTCCATGTGAGCTAGCTTGCTTGTTAAGCTTACATGCAGCTTCAAAATGGTTTATTTTCCCACATTTTCGACATTTTGCTCCAAACGCAGGGCATGCCTTTGGCGGGTGCCTCTTCATACAGAAATTGCAAGCCTTGCTGAATGTGCGTCCTTGAGCTTGGGCCCTGTTTTGTTGTCGTACTCTGCCCTTAGTCGCACTGACTGTTTCCACCTTTCCATTAGCGCTTAAGGCACTCTTGCTTACTTGCTCTTGCGCCGTGGCAGTCTCCACCGCCAGCTCCAGGGTCAGCGGGTCTTTGATAAGCAGCTCTTTCACCACTGACTCACTGCGCAGTCCTGCCACGAATCTGTCTCGCAAAGCTTCTTGTAGGAAATCTCCGAATTGACATCGGTCTGCTTGAGCACGTAACCTGTTCTCAAAATCTGCCGCTGATTCGTATTCATCTTGCTTCAGTAAGTTAAACTTGTAGCGCTCAGCTACAACCAGTTTCTTCTGCGGCACGACATGCTTCTCAATTTCATCCTTCAATTCCTTGAAGGTCTTGTTCTCTGGCTTCGCCGGAGCGACCAGGTTCCGCAGCTTGTCGTAGGCAGTTTCCCCCATGAGGCTTATGAAGAAGTCGGTCTTGGGCGAAAACCCTTCCTCCTTCTCATCCTTCACGCCGGATCTCCTGCAGACGGCTTCAAACCGCTCGATCCAGGCCTCGAATTTGTCCTCTGTCCAGGGAAGCTCCCGCAGGTTCTCTCGAGACAGCGACGCCATTGTTATCCTGCTTGCGACGCCATTGTTATGTTTTCTTTTACACCGAAGAAAGACGGAAGATAGTGTTTGAGCGTTTGCGAGCTTATGCCACTCGAGAGCATAGCCGTTTCAGAAACTTAATATATTTCTTTGGCTCGCGAGCCGTCTCAAGCATTTAATACTGTACCGAGTATCTAGAGTTTCAACCCTAGACACTTTAGAAGCAGAAAGCAAACGAGGCCGAAGTCTATAAGAAGTTAGAAGTCACGTCACAACAAGAGCTAAAGTGGGCCTTTTCAAGACCATCAAAATCAACGCCCAGGGCATCTCAATGCAAGTCGACACCGGAGCTGAGGTCAGCCTGATTCCGCAGAACCTCTGGCGCCAGCTGGGCCAGCCCACCCTGCGCAAGTGTAGGAGAATTCTCCGGCAGTTCGACGGCTCCAGCATCGCCTGCCTCGGGGAATTCACTGCGTCACTCGAGACCAACTCGAAATTCGTCACGATTGACCTGGTTGTCACCACCGCGGAGAAGAAGCACGGTCTGCTTGGCATGGACAACATCAAGCTCCAAGAAGACGCGGTCACCATCAACGCGGTCCAGCAGCTCGGGTGCCTCAAAGGGTTCAAAGCTAAGATTAGACTGGTGGTAGGAGCCAAGGCGTTCTATTGTGCTGCCCGATCTGTGCCGCTACACCTCAGAGACTTGGTGGTGCGCGAGCTGCAGAGAATGGAATCCGAGGGTATCATTGAGGTGGTCCCTCCCGGAGGCAGCCAGTGGGCATCGCCTATTGTCAACGTGCTCAAACCAAATGGAAAGGTTCGCGCCTGTGCCGATTTTAAAGCTGGTGTCAATCACCAGATATGCAATGACACCTACCCGATCCCGGAGATGGAGACGATTTTTTCTGAGATGGCAGGCATGTCGCACTTTGCTAAACTGGATCTCTCTGATGCTTATCTGCAAATCGAGCTCGATGAAGATAGCCGAGAGGTGACGACAATCGCGACGCTTTGGGTCTCTTCCGCTACAAAAGGCTGGTTCCCGGGCTGAAATCTGCATAGGCCATTTTCCAGAAAGCCATGGAAACAATCCTACAGGATGTCAGCAACAAGATTGTCTACCAGGATGACGTCCTCCTGGGAGCGAAATCCAACGCCGAATTAAGGAGCAAAGTGCAGCACGTTCTCCAGACGATGCGAGCTGCTGGAATGACAATCAATCTAGAAAAGTCCAATCTGAGCGCAACGGAGGTCAGATTCCTCGGCTACAGCATCAGCGCGGGCGGGATCACCCCGGACCCCAATCTGGTCGGAAAAATTCGCTCCGTGAACTCGCCGAAGGACAGAAAGCAGCTCGAATCGTTTCTTTGACTTTCCAACTTCTTCGGGAGGTTTATTAAGAACTACTCTGATGTCATAGAACCGCTCAATCAACTCCGGGGCCGAAACGTTGAGTTCGTCTGGGGCCCAACCCAGGAAGCTGCCTTCACGCGAATCAAGGATCTGCTCTGCAGCGAGCCTGTAATCAAGCCGTATGACAAGCACAAAGAGACCACGCTCACTACCGATGCTAGCGAGAAAGCCATTGGAGCGATCCTCTCGCAGGGCAACCACCCGATCATGTACTTCAGCCGGAGACTGAGCAGTGCAGAAGCACGGTGTGACGGTGGACTTTTCTTTGTGCCACCCCATTTTTGATAAGTCTATAAATAGACCTGGTGCACGCCAGAGGGCGATACTTGTTTTTTTTTGGTTTTGGCTCAGTTAGGAGCCTTGGACAATCAATATCATTCTTATTTATTTACAAGAATGCAACATGGTGGCAGCGGTGCGGGCTCGAAGCACCCGTACAACCTGCGTTCCCAAGACGGGGCGCTCGGAGAAGGCTCCGAAGACAATGCTGAAGAAGCCAGCGGAATCCAAGATTCAGCTACGCTGGAGGGCGCGAATCTGATGGAGACAATGAAGATGCTCCTGACGCACCAGAGTCAGCAGCTACAAGAAATGACTCGCGCGCAAGAAAGGCAATCAGCATTTTACCTGGAGCAACTGGCTCGTCAACAAGCGGAGTTCACAAAGCTCCTGGCCGAGTCTAAGCCACGACCACAAGCAGCGGAGCCCAAGCTGTTTAAGCTGACGGACTCTGATGACATCGAGGCATTCCTGATGACCTTCGAAAGGGCAGCGGCATCGTGTGGATGGCAAAAGTCAGAGTGGACGATTCGGCTGGCACCGCTACTGACGGGCGTTGCGCAGAGCGCATTCCACAGTCTGACGACAGCGGCGAGCGCGGACTACGACTTGGCAAAGGCGACCATCTTAGCGAGATACAACATCGGCGAGGAGACCTACCGACAGCGATTTCGGTCTTTGCGGAAGGCGCCTGAAGAGACCTTCCAGGTGTTCGCGACAAAGCTGGAAGACCTGTTTGTCCGATGGATGACAGCTGGGCTGGACGAGGATCAGAGAGAGGAACTGATAAGTGGCGACTCCATCGTCAGGCAGAAAGTGCTTCTGGAGCAGTTTACGGACTCTCTGACAAGAGGACTCCAGGTGTGGATGCGAGAGAGAAAACCGAAGGACATCAAAGAGGCTGCGAAACTGGCCGATGACTACGCAATGGCAAGAAACAGCGACAAGGGCGGCGGAACACCAGGACACCCGAGCCAAGAGACCTCTGAGGGGGCGACGGCGTCCAATGCTATGGACAAACAAAGGACGATTCAGAGACCGCAAAGCCTAAAGCCTAAGATTAGCTGCTTCAACTGCGGAGGCCCCCACAAGAAGTTTCAGTGTACCAACAAGCCCGCCAATGTCCACTTGGCCTCAGAGGAAAGAGCTATGGATGCTGCTTCGGGCATGTTCCTCACCGGACATGCGGATGGCAAAGAACTGCTTTTCCTGATGGATACTAGAGCTGATCGAACTACGATTCGGCGTAGCTGTCTACCTGAAAACATTAATTGGACAGGACATCATGCACTATTGCGCTGTTTTGGCGGCGACCTACACCGTCTTCCAATCGCTAAAGTGGAGCTGCACCTAAAGGGCTACATTTAGAACCACTGAGGTTTGTGTGGCTGACTCACTACCCGTAAGCGCGCTGGTTGGACTGGATTTGATTAGCCAGCTCAAGTTGGGGGGTGGAGACGCCCCGAGTACAGTGCTTGGAAGAGAGACGCGCGAGAGGGTCCACGGCCAACCCCTCTCAGCCAATGAGAGAGAATGGGTGGGTGCGCCGCACCGCCTAATGCCCCAGTCAGAGGGGGACGAGAGGCTTTTCGCGGAGGGCATCGTGGCTAGCGGCCTTAACCAGATCGATCCGGAGCCGGCTGGCAAAACAAAATCAAGAATAACTAGAGCCCAAGCGCGTAAACAACGGCAAGAGTACAACAAAACGAGACAAGAAACTGCAATGCGCCCTATAACATTGGATTACGAGGCGGCCCTACAAGACGACAAGGAGTTGCAAGCAGCGGTACAAACCAACGACTTGGTGAAGGAAAGCCGCGGCAGACTGTTTCGGCATCAAGCAGCTGGAGAGGACCAACTGGTGCTTCCGAAGGCTCTGCGTGCTTCGGCGCTGTCCCAGGCCCATGAGAGTGCATTCGCTGGCCACTTGGGAACAAGGAAGACTTGTCAACGACTAGAACAGCGATTCTGGTGGCCAACGGTGACAAAGAACGTGAAGGACTTCGTAGCAACGTGCGACAAGTGTCAGAAGACGGCTCGAGTCCCAGGCAATCACAAGGTACCACTAGTCCAAGTGCCTGGAGTGGAGGAGGCCTTCACCAAAGTTATCATCGATATCAGTGGACCGTATACGAGGACTGCGAGTGGTCACCAGTACATCCTGTCGATTATCGATGCGGCTACTCGATTCCCCGAAGGAGTCCCGCTGCGAAAGATCGACGCTGAGTCCGTAGCGAAGGCATTGGTGGACTGCTTCGTGAGGACCGGATTCCCGAGGGAGATCCAGAGCGATAAGGGTACTAACTTTTCATCAGCACTGCTGCAGGCCCTGTACCGGTGTACCGGGGTCGAGGGCATCCAGTCGACGCCGTACCATCCGCAAAGCCAGGCGTTGGTGGAGAGGTTCCACGGCACTCTCAAGAATATGTTGAGGAGACTACCAGCTCGCGAGAAAAAGAAGTGGGACCAGTACCTACCGTATCTGCTGTTCGCCATTCGGGAGGTGCCCAACGAAACAACTGGCTTCTCCTCATTCGAACTTTTGTATGGACGCACTGTGCGGGGACCGCTAGATCTACTGCGGCAGACCTGGGATGAGCAGCTCTCCGAAGAGAAGAAGGACATCATCTCGTTCGTGCTGGCCCAGAGAGACCGACTGCGGGCTGGCCAGGAAGCGGCACGGAACAGCGAAGAGCTAGCACGGAAGCGTCAGAAACTCTGGTACGACCGGCAGTCGCGGGAACGAGAGTTGCAGCCCGGAGATCAGGTGCTGCTGCTGCTGCCATCGTCATCCAAGAAGCTTCACGCTGAATGGCGCGGTCCCTATGAAGTACTGGAGAGGTGCAGCGATGTGAACTACCGGATCCGGATGGGCCCTGCGACAAACACGTTTCATGTCAACCTGCTCAAGAAGTACAATTCACGAGAGGCGGTTTTGATGCAGCTTCCAGCGGCAGCTACGAGTGCTCCTGAGTTGTCCGATCATCTGACACCTGCCGAGAGGGATCGTCTCCTGGAGCTGGTGCAGGACTTCGCGGGCGTCTTCAGCGAGACCCCGGGGAGGACTGACCTAGTGGAGCGCCGTATCCGGACGACATCTGACCGCGTAGTGCGCATCCGGCCGCGACGGGAGCCGCAGGCGCATCGGCAGGTGCTCCAAGAGGAGATTCAACGCATGCTGGACCTCGGGGTGATCGAACCATCTGACAGTGACTACTGCTCCCCAGTCTGTCTGGTGGCCAAGAAGGACGGCTCAGTCCGGTTCACTGTCAACTTCAAGGCGCTGAATGAGCTGGTGGCCTTCGACTCCTATCCAATGAAGAACATCGAGGACCTACTGGAGCGGGTCGCCAAGGCCAAGTTCATATCTAAGCTAGACTGCTGCAAGGGCTACTGGCAAATTCCACTGTACGAGGATTCAAAGCGATTGACGGCTTTCGCGGCCTGCGGCAAGCTGTATCAATTTACTGTGATGCCCATGGGCTTAAACTGCAGCAGCGCGACGTACCAGAGGCTCATGGACAAGCTGTTCCAAGGGCTGGACAACGCGGACTCCTACATCGATGACATCGCCGTGTTTAGCGCGACATTCGAGCAGCACGTCGAGGACCTGAGGGAAGTATTTGGTCGCCTTAAGGCTGCCGGTCTAACGGTGCAACCCCAAAAGTGCTACCTGGGCGGCAACTCTGCTGACTACCTGGGTTTCAAGCTCGGCGGAGGCGAGATCGGTACAAGCGAGGACCGAGTGCGGACAATCACGGCGCTGGCTCAGCCCCGGACCAAGGCTCAGCTGCGATCTGTGCTCGGAGTGCTCAACCACTACCGTCGGTTCGTGCCCGATTACTCAGAAAAGGTGGCGGCCCTGACGGACCTCACGAAGAAGTCGGCACCCGATGACCTGACGGCGGCCTGGGGAGAGCAGCAGACGCGAGCCTTTGAGGCTGTGAAATCTTTGCTGGCGAGAGAGCCGGTGCTGCGCGCGCCGGACTACAGTCGGCAGTTCACCTTGGAGACTGACAGCTCGGAGACTGGGATCGGCGCGGTGCTAACGCAAGAGTTCGAGGACGGCATCCATCCCGTGCTATTCGTATCTCGGCGGCTGACTTCGGCGGAGCGGAGCTACGCGACGATCGAGAAGGAGTGCCTCGCCGTGCGCTGGGCGGTCGAGAAGCTGCGGCACTACCTGCTAGGCCGCCGGTTCGTCATCAAGTCCGACCATAAGCCGCTGCAGTACCTGCAGATGGACCACGCCAACCCACGACTCCAGCGGTGGGCCTTCTCGTATCTGTCCGGCTATGACTACGAGATCCAGTACCAGCCAGGCGAAAGCAACACGGTGGCCGATGGTCTCAGCAGGATCTGGGCTAGTGACCGACCAAGTGATTTAGTGACCGACCAAGTGATTTAGTGACTGACCAAGTGATTTAGAGACTGACTGAGCGATTTAACTTTTATTAAAGTCGTTAGTGGCCAAGTTTGCATTGTTTTTTTGTAAGACATATCCGAACTTTGCGTGACCCTGCGATTGATTTTTGGCTTGCGATTTTTCCGGCTTCGATCTTTTGGTGGAGGGTGTGACGGTGGACTTTTCTTTGTGCCACCCCATTTTTGATAAGTCTATAAATACTCGTAGACCTGGTGCACGCCAGAGGGCGATACTTGTTTTTTTGGTTTTGGCTCAGTTAGGAGCCTTGGACAATCAATATCATTCTTATTTATTTACAAGAATGCAACACACGGCATTCAAACATCGAGAGAGAGGCGCTGGCGATCGTCTGGGCTATGGAGCGTGCGAAACAGTTCCTATTAGGGTCGCGCTTCACACTCAGAACGGATCATCCTGCTCATTCTAGTTGACGCTATGTCCGGCTGGCCCGAGGCCGTACGAGTGCAAAACAGGGACGCGGCGACAGTCAAGCGGGTGTTGCAGGCGGTCTTTGCTAGGAACGGCGTGCCTCATGTGCTGGTCAGCGACAACGCCGCCGAGTTCCACGACGCCAATCTGGTCGCCTGGCTGGAAAGAATCGGCTGCCGCGCCATCAAGACTCCCCCGCGACACCCTCAATCTAACGGCCTGGCCGAGTGGATGGTCCAGTCTATCAACAGAGCATCTGCGGCGTGGGAACAGTCCGAAAGCTACGAGTCGTTCTTGTTCACGGTACTCATAAACTACAGGTGTGTGCCGCATGCTGGGCGCCAGCAGAGCCCGTCGCAGCTCATGGGTCGACAACTACGCAACCCGATAACCATGCGCACACCAATTGGAGCGAGCCTGTGGTACACGCCTGGAGATCAGCAGCGTCAGGAGCGAGCTGAGTTCATCGTGCAGAAAGGGACCAACACTGCCCTAATCGCTCGTCAAGGCGGTCGCATCGCCCTGGCGCATGCGGATCAGCTGAGTCGCGTTGTAGAAGACCAGGTCCAGCCAAACCGATTCGGCCAGAGCCTACCTATCGAACTCGGTCAGGATCCGCCCTGCGGCCTCGGTCAGGACCCACCTGGCGAACTCGGTCAGGACCCGCCTGGCGAACTCAGTCGGGACCCGCCCACCGAATCCGAACAAGGCCCAAGTCAAACAGCAGCGCGTCGCTACCCAGCTCGGTCAACTCGAGGCGTGCCCCTTATCCGTTTCGAAGGGGGGAGATGAGGCAGCGCTGGATTCTGCCGCTGTACTTATGACTAAGTGACTAGCTGATTGACTATTGAAATATTGACTGTACATCCAGTGTACCCACCACCCCGGTTTCGTGCCCCGTGTGCCCCACCACCCCAATGCGTTAATAATTATATATTGAGCATCGTTTGTGTTAGCATCGTTTATGAATAATATATCGAAACTGAGACATCGTTTATTTTACCAAATCATCGTGCTACTCAGTTGAACTCTTAGTTAAACGACGCGACATATTCTTTATAGTCCGTATTTATTTCATTATCTATATTTATGAGCGATAATGAAGTGAAAAATGTATAATTTATCCTTAATAACAATAATTTTAGTTTGTTGCTTGCAATTGGTTTGCTGGCAATTTTGTATGGTATAATACTACTGGTCAAAAGTCACTGGCGGTCAAAAGTCACTGGCAGGCAAAATTCACTGACGGTCGAAAGTCACTGACGGTCAAAAGTCACTGGCAGGCAAAATTCACTGACGGTCGAAAGTCACTGACGGTCAAAAGTCACTGGCGGTCAACAGCCAAAGTCCTAGACCCCGCATCATTGCACGGATACATGCATATTGTCGTTGTCGACTGCCTCAGGTTTGGACGCATGCCTGTCTTGAACTGCCGTGACTGACTGACTACTTCCTGTGAGCTGCAAATCTGTCGCGGAAAACCAATGCTCTGGCGCCGAAAATGTGAAGCCGCTTTGACAGTCAGTCATTAAAACAAGTTCCTATTGGGTTTTGACTACAAGACTCACACTACCTCGGCGATATTTTTGCCGTCTTACATTTAATCCCTAGCTCTGTGACATCCGCAGGTGCTAAATACAGTATTTATTATCTGTGGTAAGATCTGCCTGTCCAACTTCTTAACTTTCTACTTTCAGTAGTTGATCTTTCCAACACATTAATATTTAGTCGAATTTTCTATCCTACGAGCTAAGATTTTAGCGACGACAAGTAGCTTTCATTAAATGTTTAAGTATACCCAGATAATCTAGGCGAAACATGGGATATTTAAACTGAAGAAATTGTCCACTCTAAGAGTGAAACGCTATCAAGGAATCCGGGACCAGATCAGCGGTAATAAGCTCGTCCGACTCTCGCATCACAGTACCCAAGGTCAGCGGAATTAGTCTGACTGCTTTCGTCCTCACTGACTTGCTGACTTCCACCCAAAGGCCCCTGCAAACTGACCTACCAAGCCATCAGAAGGCCAATGTTAATGATTTAAAGTCGATTTTTAAGTTGAATAAAGTTTCCCAAGGCATAAAGTGAACCCTCAGTTAGATGCATATTCTGATTTTTTAAGGACTGCTTTAGAATTTTAGTCATAGCTATATTTCAATATTGAACAAATGGTCGAAGAGAGAATTTCTATTGTCGATGCGTACCAACAAGAAACTATCAGTTTCAGGACAGCACAGCTTAGTGCTATATGAGTAAACTATATAAAATATTGTTTTAATCAATAGATGGGGAGTCAAGTAAAATTCCGGAGTTGAAAAAGCGACATAATAGTCCATAGAATATGATCAGATGATACTTATATATTAATCCTTTATCCTTTCACGCGTCAATATCGTGTAATGCCAGGTGCAAAATCTAAAAATAGGTGAGAGTACATAAAGGTATTTCGCCAGAAAATTTGATAACAAAGAAGAGAATGATAAATCAGTTCTAATGGGACAAATTATCAACAGCCAATCAATACAGAAAATATCTTGATGAAGAAAATAATTAGAATATCGGATAGCATTTAGTGTCCGCTAAAGCACTTAGTTTGTCCTTGTTTGGATTAGCTAATTTGCATTGGTAATTAGCAATCTGTGACCAATCAGAGCTTCAGGCAAGTCCGCGATCAAATCCAGCCGGTGGTATTTGTGACTGAAGCGGAACAGAGTTATTCATCATATCTGTGTCTGACTAACTGGTGCCTCCATAGAGATTTGATTAGCAAAAAAGCTTAGATAGAGAGCTCACCGTCCAGACTTTGAGTAGAATAAACCAGGCGGAATCCTTTCGAAGTAACGCTTGAGTCAGTTCTGAATCGAAGCAGCACAGGACCTTGCAGGCTTAGTGAAACTCCAGTGGCATTGCTGTTAACCAGACTCGTTGTCAGCTTGCTATCGTCTACCTCATCAGAGATGCTGAATCTGTCGTATATGAAGATTTTGTCACAGCAGTTCTCAATGTCCACTTCTTCCATCCGGATGTTGACGGGGCCCGTCGCGTCGATCAGCCATTGATAGTCTTTGTTATTAGCGTATCTTGCGTACATCGACGATCCATAGTTGTTTGGACACTTGATCGTGCCCAAGTCCTCCGAAACTAAAAGAAATGCGGTCAACTTGCACTCGATTTGCATTCTAAAGCCATTGTGTACATCGTAAAGGTTGCGACTACTAATAACAAAACTGATCAAATTAAATTCTACACTATTAATTACCTTATACACCTACGACTACCCTTTTACTCTTAAAGTAGCTTACACTTCTTCTCAGAGACGAGGACTACTAGACGAAGTGTTCCTAGTGATCTTTGCTCAGAGAAAAGTACTCGTGTTACTCTCGCACTCAATTTGCAAGTTTGGGTAAAACGATCACACACAAACGCACACACATACCTACCGAAAAACCATTTTTAGTATAAGACAAATCTTAGAGATTTAGTATAGGTGGATTTAGTATATTTAGATTAGAGCTGCAGTTGAATAAAATCAAGCGAAGTAAATATTTAACCCTCTCAGTGGTGAATGCAATCGTAAAAAATTCAACACCTCAAGCTCACCTACAATCGGTCCGCGTCTATAAGAGAACGCAATGCCCCGACCATCAAAGCGTCTGCCAGTTTTAACTCTAATCAGCAGGGGTCCCGTCAGGACAAAGTCCGTTGACGTGGCATTCGCGTCAGTTAGAATGAACAGCAAGTTTTGCTCATCGGCATCGGCGCTTGCTTGATCAGAAATTGCAAAGACTTCAATGAAGCTTCCATCTGCTCCGAGATTTGACCAGTTGAATGCCAGCTTGTAAACATATTTGCCCGGAATCAGCCACTTATACTCCATCCACTTCTCCATTGTCCTGTTAGCATCGGTTGGGTACTGAATCATTGCAAAACTTTGGGACTGATTGGCGAAAACTGAAACTGTTTGAAAATAGCGGGGGATCAGAGATGATTGGAAAATGTCAGAGGAAGTGTAAAAAGTGCAATTACCAGTCCTAGGCTCGATGGAATAGGACAAGTCGAAGCCCTGACCGACTAGCCGTTTATCCGTGCTAAACCGGATCAGCACGGGACCAATCAACTTATACGTTGCCGATGTCGCATTCGCCTGTGTCAGTGTGAACCTCAGCTTGCTGTCTTCTGGCTCATCGGTTTCTCCATCAGTCATCTCGTACAACTGGATGATGTCATTTCCGTAGCCAATGTCAGCAGATGTGACAGTGATGAGGACGAAATTCCTTCTGTTGATGGTCCATCTGTACTCCATCTCGTTAGCGTAAGTCGAGCCAGTCTCTTCGGGACAACTAAAGCTACCAGAGTCATTGGTCATGGCGACGTGCACTGAAAATGTGAACAAATTTTAAGCATCACATTGCCCACATTGTGCAAAGTTGGAACTTAGTGTCAATCAGCAGATTAATATTATCGCAATACAATGTGCAACTAAAGAATTCTCACCACTTCTGATCTGATAATCGAAAACAACTTGACCGCTCGCCGAAGCAGAGTTGTTGGACGAATATACAACTGCAAGGATGCCTTTGTGCGTCACGTGATTCGCAAATGGGATCCGTCTCGCACTTTTCTGCATCGCTGGGCTGCTTAGCAGATCCATGTCGCCAGCGAATATCTCTACAGAAGACGAAGTCGTGATACGGTTAAAGATGAGGTGCGTCAGGAAATCATGAGAACCAGTTGGTGCCACAATCCACTTTGTGCTCGAAGGTCTCGGGAGGACGGTGGATCCTTCCGCTGGATTGCAGAGTCTCATGCCTCTGCTGCCCCTGATTACCTCGGTTGCTGGTGAAGCCTCTGAAAGATTCAGTTGTGTTTCAGTGCTAATGATTTGGTGGTCTTTGGAATCAAATGACTGAGACGGAGGTTCTGGCCAGATTTTTCTTGGCGATGCAGTCACAATGATGGTAAACTCATAATCCTTGAATGAGGGCGTACTTGGATGTAAGAAATCGCTAAGGTGTTAACTTAAAAAGGTGATCTCTGAGTAGGAAGTTTTCTGAATCTTCAACAAAACAAGGAATTACCTTCAGCCGAACCATCAGCTGTGTAAGTGAGCTTGAAGTCCCTGCGGCTGCCGTCGCTGTTGGCTGTGAACCGAAGCAGCACAGGACCGGACAGTCGGAACTCTGACTGGCTGGCACTCGAATCGGACACCACAAATTTCAGATTGTCCTCCGTCTCAGACCTCGTGTTTTGGTACAGGTACACTTTGTCCCCAGCAGGAAGATTGATGGAGCTGAACCTGATGCGAACCGTGCCGCTTCTGTCGATGATCCATCGATGGTCCAGGTTGCCATCAGTTGCTTCACTTTGCGAGGAGTAACTGATTTCTCCTTCGGCATCACTCAGAGAAACTGAAATTCGTGGCAGGCGTTTAGGAGGTCAAATCTAAAGGTCAAAGCGGCCTGCTTTGAACTATAAGATGCAATAAGAGGAAAGGGTGGAACTCTTTAGATGACAAAGACACAGCAGACTTCGGACTCAACTCACCATTCCCAACGGAGTAGGTGAACCTCAAGCCGAATCTGTCTCCGCTGGCTCCAGTTCTCAGCACCACGGTGACGAATCCGCTCGCTCTCAGGGTCTTCCTCTCGCCAAGTAGGCCAGTCTGACTGAATATGGGAGACTCGCTGAGCCTGGGCTCAACTCCCGTGTACACACTGACTGTATCGCCATGCGGCTGGCCTCCCTCGGCATCAAAGAGCTGCAGCTCAACCGTCTGTTGAGGGCTCACAGCGATGGACCAGGCTCTCGATGAGCCCACTGGTCCTCTGGACGGATAAATTGCTTTGCTTCCCTCAATGTTTTTGATGAGTTCAGTCGGCGTTGGTAGTTCTGGAATAATGCGAGGGTAAATATGAGTCCAGCTCTTATCCGGCCATTAGCAAACAGTGAAAGGTAAGAGTGCTGGCGATACTAAGAATGTGTTCGCTGGATAAGTTTGTTACACTGAACAGGGCAAATAATCATCGTTTCCTATCGGAGACACTATTATTATCCGCTGTCGTGTATTCTGTGGTGACAGCCCGCCCAGTTTTGTCTATCCGCCCTACATGCTATTGCTGAACAGAAACACGGTCCAAATTATCGTTGTCATTTCTGCGGTTGAAATATCCCATAAACTGGATGAATTAGTTTAGAAATAATTTTTCATTGATTTGACCAATAATGGAGCCACTGAGTCACCAACGGCAGTGCGAACCGCATTAAAAACTGAAGTACAGTAAAAAGACGCTAAATCGATTTTCCCAGTAATGAGCTGAAGGTAAGGAACACACAGTACGAGTATAATTGTCGCATCGCTAGTGCTTTTGCTCTCAAGAAGTCGGATTTTTCTAGCGCAAAGTTTTTTCGACCGAATTATTCTATAGCGAAAGCCCCTTCAGAGCCGTGCCCTCTAGCGATTCGGAAAATATTCGGTCTTTACAAGCGTGCACCTCATTTCTAAAAAAATCGAGTGTGCCGTTCACTTCAGTTGTCCATGGCAAACCGACCTTAAGCATATCAAGCGTCTGTACACATTGAATGCTCTGTAATGAAGGCGTGTTTATACTTATTAAACGTGTTTGAGCAGTTGAACAATCATGTATCTGGGACTCAAAAGTTTATTTACAATATTTCCTATAAATGATGAATAAATGGAAAATGATCATATTTTACCTTCGCTCCCGCTCTGATACGACAGCTTGAAGATGTTGCCACTGACCCGCTTTGTGGTGACTTGAACCAGCACGGGACCTCTGAGCCTGAACTCTACAGAGGTCGCATTCGTCATTGACCTGTGCTCAGAGACGAAGGCCAGCCTGTCCTCGCTGGGGTCAGCAGTCATCTCGTACAGTCTGACAATATCTGCGTGAGACAGCTTCAGCGAGACCCAGCCTTGACGATCAATGAGCCACCTGTAGTCAGTCTCGAGGTCATACTTCATCTCTTCTTCCGCAGGAAGCTGCTCGCCTTCAGAGCAGACAACATCGGCTTTTTCGTCTGTCAGGTTTCTCGATTTTACTAAAACGGTTTCATTCAGAGCGTACTGAGGAATGTTACGAATATTAAAGATGTAAATAAGTAGTTTGACGGAAACAGTAACATCACTTTCTGTTTGTTTTGTTTTGATTTGTTTTGTCACTCTCTGTAAATTTTTACTGACTAAATATTTAATTAACAACAACTTACTTCTGCTGTCAAGAGCCGAGTAAGATAAGTTGAAGCCCGCCCGATGATACTAATGTCAGTAACGAATTGGATCAGCACCGGACCAACGACATGAGCTGTTTTGTTATCACTTGTCACGGTAAACCCTTTCTTAGAATCCTGAGCATCTTCAAAAAGCTGAGTCTTCTCATAGAAACTAATTTTATCGATTCCCGTTTCAACGTCATACGAGTCAACCTTCATCTCGAGCAGGCTCAGATCGCCGATCCACCAGGCGTACGTTTTGTTGTTTAAATAGTAACCGCTGCCGAAGTTCTCTGGGCATTGAAGCTTTCCTGAGTCGACTGAAAAGGCATCGAAAATTGAATAGACGTCAGATGCTTTGCATTGGCTCAAATGTAGACCCACCTTGCGTGCTAAAATTTAACTTAAATAACAATAATTAACATTACCAATTACTATAAACAGTAATGAGAGTATCTGGAACTCAGGAATTCGAAACTCACCCACGTATCGATCGAGATAATAATCGATTATAAAGCCTCTTGACGCGTTCTGATGATCAGTTTTAAATCGGATCAACGCAGGTCCAACCAGAACATACTTTATTGAGCTCCAGCTGTCTCCAGTCAGTGTGTATTTTCTGTTCTCAGGCTGCGGTTCCGCCGAAGAGTCAGTCTTTTCATAGAATTCAAGCACATCGTTTGCGTCCTGAATGCCCATGCTTCTAACTGTCAAAAAGACAACTCTGCTCGATGGAATGTACCAACGATAGTCCATCTGATGCTCGTAGGCTTCATACTCTTCATTCGGACACCTGATGCTGCCCGAATCGTTTAGCAGATTACGGGAAACTAAAAATGTAAAAGAAGTGGCTTGGTGGAGAAACACCCACGTGCATAGAAAACCAAGCGTCAGAATACGCAAAGCTGCAAAATTTTACACCGTGAACTCAAAATTTTAAACTAAGGAAATGCATAAAACACCAAAATGGCTCACGAGTTCGTTCCTCAACAGTATAAGACAAACTGAAGCCTTTGCCAACAAGAGACTCATCCGTGCTAAACCGGATCAGCACGGGACCAATCAACTTATACGTTGCCGATGTCGCATTCGCCTGCGTCAGTGTGAACCTCAGCTTGCTGTCTTCTGGCTCATCGGTTTCTCCATCAGTCATCTCGTACAACTGGATGATGTCATTTCCGTAGCCAATGTCAGCAGATGTGACAGTGATGAGGACGAAATTCCTTCTGTTGATGGTCCATCTGTACTCCATCTCGTTAGCGTAAGTCAGCTGGATTCCTCTGGACAGCGAAGGCTTCCAGAGTCCTCGCTAAGGTAGCGATGCACTGAAAGGAAGTAAGGTTTATGGTCTCACCATGGTCTCACGGTGCACTGAAAAGGGCAAGAGCTCACCGTTTCTGATTTGATAATCGAATTGAAAGACCAAATCAGTACAGCGGTCAATAATACTAGACTCTTCTATCTGTTCCCAGTAAACGGAAACAGGTCCACCTTTACTGATGTGCTGTGTCAGTCCACTGAACTGAGCCTCAAAGCTATCATTGGAGAGTCTCTGAGTAAGCCAATTTCCAGCATAAACGAACCAACCGCAGGTATACGAATCGTAAAATTCAAAAAATTCTTCTTCTTTGAAAAGAATATGAACGGTGAATTCATGACTCGGCTTTGGCGCAATGACCCAAACAATTTTTGCTCTTTCAGTCCTGTCGGTGGTATCAAATTTAGGGAAGCTCCATCTGGTACCTCGACTGCTCTTCACTACTTCAACCGCATTTTCCACTGCAAGAAGGTTTGATTGGGATAAAAATGGTTCACGATTACGTACATTTAGTTTTAGTTTTAATATGCACGCGACTTCTCAAAGGCTTACACTTCAAATCGGATCTGACTGATATGCCAGCCGGAAGCTTCTCGGGCTGCCGTCTCCCGCTGCCGTGATGCGAATTAAAACAGATCCTCTCAGCCAGAACTCCGACTCGCTGGCACTCGCATCTGCTAGCACAAATCTTCTCTTGAGCTCATCCTTGGACGTGGTGTTTTCGTACAGATGAAGCTTGTCTCCGTCCTGGAGATTGAGGGAACGAACATTGATGCGAACAGAACCGCTGCTTTGAATGATCCAGCTGTAATCCATGTCCAAGTCGAAAGCTGAACTATCCGACGAGTTTTGAGGGAACCTGATTTCTCCCGATCGTCCTGACAGTAAAACTTTAAGTGCAAAGAAGAATAGATCATGCAATGCAGACTAAAGTAGTATGACTATATTTTTGCATTAGTTATTGTTAAAAATGAAAACAAAGTATGTATAATTACCGTTTTTCACTGAATACTGGAGGCCGAACCCTCGCTTTGCTTCATTGGCGTCGGTTCTCAGCACCACGGTGACGAATCCGCTCGCTCTCAGGGTCTTCCTCTCGCCAAGTAGGCCAGTCTGACTGAATATGGGAGACTCGCTGAGCCTGGGCTCAACTCCCGTGTACACACTGACTGTATCGCCATGCGGCTGGCCTCCCTCGGCATCAAAGAGCTGCAGCTCCACAGTCTGTTGAGGGCTCACAGCGATGGACCAGGCTCTCGCAGAACTCGGTCCGCAGCTGCTTCGACCATCAGGCATGAGGCAGCCCTGCAGTCCGTCCAAGTTTCGCAAAAGCGCAGTTGTCATCGATAAATCTGCAGGGAAGTTATTTAGAAAAGTCACTGTTCCTATCTAGAGATACAAATTGATTGATTGTCGCTTTCAGATTGCCTCACTTTGTCGGTTGACACTGAACGTCGCCCCGAACGGCACTATCGTCGGCCTCATCCTTCGCGATTGAAGCCGAACAACTGCTGGGCCTCTTAGTTTGAACTCGGTAGACATCAAATCGCTGAGCGGTGCATCAGTCAGGGAGAACACGCGACTCCTTGGAGTTGGGATCTTCGTCCTCTCGTGCAGCTCTAGCTTGTCGCAACCGCTTAGCAATTGAGCCTGCACGAATCGAATGCTGACCGCCGCTGTTGTGTCGACGACCCACCTTCGGTCAATCTCCATGTCGTAGCCATCAGTATCGCAGACATCCAGCCCAATGGCATTCCTCAAGTTGCTTGACTGCACTCCAATTTCACCTTGAGTCTGTGTCAGAACACTGGATATTACTAAAATATTATAGAAACCGTGCATTATTTCAGACAATAGAAAATACCAAAGACGCGTAAGATGGGATCAAAAACATCAAAGTGACATCAGCATACCGAATTGGTCTCCTATTTCATAGGAAAAGTTTAGAGCTCTTTGCATTGGTCGACCAGCTGTAACTAACTTGATCATACCAGGTCCGATCAGTCTGTATGTAGATGAAGTAGCATTCCCCTTCGTCAGTGTAATGTTTGCAGCTGACGAGTCCTTTCTCCATAACTGGATTTTGTCGCAGCAGTCTGAGATTTCCACCCCACTGAATTTGACTGCCACAGCTGCCTTTCGGTCGATTTTCCAAATGTAGTTTACCTGGGCTTTGGTGAATGATGGCGGGTTCACCCACCGAACTTCACCCGAGTCTCCTGACAGACCTGAAAGTTCGAATTCAACTTTTAACTTGTCTTATGAAGCAGCTTTCATAAATATAAATATAATGAACTACTGTTTGCTTGAATACATAAATTTTTTATTTTTGAAACGAGCCAGGTAAGAAAATGCAGAAATCTATCATGAACTCCTAAATTCTAATTAAAATCAAATTACGACGTATAATCAAACTTTGATAAAAAAATACTATACTAATTATTTCTTACTTGAGGTTTCTTCTAGATAGTATGTCATGCGAAACCCGTCACGATTGCCACTGCCGTCAGTTTTGAACCTGATGAGCACTGGTCCCTTCAAGGTGTATGTTTCACCGTATCCGCTCCCTGTAAGCCTGTACTTTCGTTTATTTTCGTCAGGCTTCTCATGCACCGGTGAGTTTTCGTACAAGCCGATCCAATCATAATTACTCTCAGTATCATAGCGAATGAACGTAAGCACCACCGTTTTCTGCTCATAGATGCTCCACTCGTAGTCAACGTTGTTATCGTACTTAGAGTATCCATAGTTCTCCGGATATGAAAGGTTTCCACTGTCCACTGAAAGGATTTAAGGAAAATATAATAACGAGTAAAAAGCGGTTGTTTAGTATGTGCAGACAAAATATTCCCAGAAAGACTGAAAGCTTTTAGGCAATTATGTGCTAACAAACTTCATGGAAACATTGCGAATTGATGCTTACAGATTTTGCTGCCAGCCTGATAGTAGAGCTGGAAGCCGGGAGCAGTAACTTGAGAGTTCGTTCTGAACCGGATGAGCACTGGTCCGACCAGCGTAATATTCGACGCTTCTGCAGCCTCCTGAGTCACATTGAGCTTCCATCTCCGCCGATCTGGCTCTCCACTCTCATCGACCTTCTCATAGAACTCGATGGTGTCTTGAATGTCAATAAAGTCGAACCGAATGACAATGATGCTTTTTCGATTGATTGTCCATCGATAGTCCATGAACTTCTCATAGTTCACCAGTGCGGTCTCGGGGCAGAAAATATTGCCGGAGTCATAATTTAATATTCGGTGTACTGCAAACGTTAATGAGAACATGTCTACACAGTAAGTTTTATTCGAGCTATAATCATCTCTCAGTTAGTAGCTTAAAGAGAATTCTATCTAAAGAACTGGAATTCTTGATATCCACTAGAATCCACTTGTTTACTACGAGCCAAAATTCCAGTTCACAACCATGCAACTGGCTGTGCACTGTTTATACTTTCTTCGAAAAAACATGCATGTGAAACCGTAAGTTTTATCTTCAAACAACATGGTCGCATTTCGATAGGATAAGAATCGGCAATTTGATAAGACCCTAAAGTCACAACTCAATGAAATGAACATACTGAGATAAGAATCGGCAATTCGATAAGACCCTAAAGTCACAACTCAATGAAATGAACATACTGAGATAAGAATCGGCAATTCGATAAGACCCTAAAGTCACAACTCAATGAAATGAACATGCTGAGATAAGAATCGACAATTCAATAAGACCCTAAAGTCACAACTCAATGAAATGAACATACTGAGATAAGAATCGGCAATTTGATGAGACCCTAAAGTCACAACTCAATGAAATGAACATACTGAGATAAGAATCGGCAATTCGATAAGACCCTAAAGTCACAACTCAATGAAATGAACATACTGAGATAAGAATCGGCAATTCGATAAGACCCTAAAGTCACAACTCAATGAAATGAACATACTGAGATAAGAATCGGCAATTCGATAAGACCCTAAAGTCACAACTCAATGAAATGAACATGCTGAGATAAGAATCGACAATTCAATAAGACCCTAAAGTCACAACTCAATGAAATGAACATACTGAGATAAGAATCGGCAATTTGATGAGACCCTAAAGTCACAACTCAATGAAATGAACATACTGAGATAAGAATCGGCAATTTGATGAGACCCTAAAGTCACAACTCAATGAAATGAACATGCTGAGATAAGAATCGGCAATTTGATGAGACCCTAAAGTCACAACTCAATGAAATGAACATGCTGAGATAAGAATCGGCAATTTGATGAGACCCAAAAGATATAACTCAATGAATTGATATTCTGACTTACAAGTCCGCTCTTTAGTAGTGTAGGACAGATTGAATCCCTGACCAACAAAATCTTTGCCCGGGACGAAACGGACCATGACTGGACCCGGAATTCGGTAGGCCCCCCGTGCTGTAGCATTCGACTGAGTCAGAACGAACTTCAGCTTGGCCTGCTGTGGCTCGTCGGTCAAATAGGCTTCCTCGTACAGCTCGATGACGCCACTCCCAATGTCCACTGTTGAGACCTCGATAACAACTAAGTTAAGCCGGTTGATTGTCCATCTGTACTCCATTTCGCTCTCTAAGGTCTCACCAGACACTTGAGGACAGCGAATTGAACCCGAGTCTTTTACGAGAGGCTCTTGAGCTGAAAAGAAGAAAGAAAAAATGCTCTTAGCTGCTTGCAAGTGAAATAAAATTTGACTAAAATCTGAAAGCGCTTTGAGTATTTTAATAAGCATCATAGCATTTTGCAATAAAATGACTACTCATAGAAGACAAAGACTGTATCATTAGATAAAAATGCCAACATTCATTACCGTTCATTAACTGAAACTTGAACTCTCGCTGAGATCTAATGAAGCTCAAAGCCCGTGGTCGATAAACAACAGTGAGAGGACCGTTGTACCTGACGATGCTCGCATACGGGATCCGCTGGAGTGGCTCAGAATTCGACAAGCTGGTGACGGCTCCCTCATAGAGACTTATTGCGATTCCTGACTCCACTGGCAGCTCTGGCAGGTACAGCAGAACTGAGCGCCCGGGCTTGGCTGCAATGACCCATGCAGTAGGCGACCCGTTCTCGGGGATAAGAGCTCTCGAGCCTCGATAGCTGTCAATCAGCTCAACAGCCATGTCGGTATCTGCAGTGTCACACAAGCAGTCGCGTCAATCGCATATCTATGCTTGTCACCTAAGAGATAACAATTCAATTTTTAGGAAATTATCACTCACTGCCCGACTGGTCAGCTGCATACGACAGTCGAAAGTCTCTCGACTGACCGTCTCCGCTGGCAACTAATCGAATCATGACGGGACCGGACAGACGGAACTCCGACTCTCTGGAGCTCGCATTGGTCACCAGGAATCTCAGAGCCGCTTCGTCCTCAGACGTTGTGTTCTCGTAGATGTACAGCTTGCCATTGGGACGGAGGCTTATGGAGGCGAATCGGATGCTGAGTCTGATGTCTCTGCTAATGAACCAGCGGTAGTCAATGTCGCTGTTGAACTCCGCTGAGCCCTTCGGGAACCCGATCTGTCCACTCGGTTCCGCTTGAGGAGCTTAATGAAGGTGAGAAAATATTACCGATTTAGTTTTAGTTACCAACAGAGCTGCTGAAATTTGCGTAGTCAGTGCCTTGACTGTGTATATTCTGCTTCACTTTTACCTGACTCATGCATTTGGCTGTTATGCCCTACATCACATTATATGCTAAGCTTTTCGTTGCACTTCGATTATCATAGTTCAAAACGATTCTTACTGCTGTATACAGTGTAGGAGAGACCGAGCCCACGTCGTGATCGTCTGGCTTCTGTCGTCAGCACCACAGTGACGAATCCGTTCGCTCTCACGGTCTTCCTCTCACCAAGTAGTCCAGTCTGACTGAATATCGGGGACTCGCTCAGCACAGGACGAACCCCATTATATACGCCTATCGTATCCGTATGAAGCTGACTTCCCTCGGCATCAAATAGCTCGAGCTCAACGATTTGCTGGGGATTCACGGCGATAGACCATGCTCTTGTTGTGACATTGCTCACAGCGATGTCGGCACCTTTACTTTGGTAACAGATTCTCTCTCCTTTTTCATTTTTGATTATTTCAGTAGGCATTTCCAGATCTGAAGCGACAATGGAATCATCATTGTAATAGTCTAAGAACGGAGTCACCCTAAACTTTAGTGATTCGTTTTAAGTCTAGAATTACCTCCGTCGCTGCTTCTGTAGGACAGCCTAAAAACTCGTCCCCTTGTCTGTGTCTTCTTAACCAGCACCAGCACCGGGCCGAACAGTCGGAAACGCGACGTCCCTTCTCTCTCTTTCGGTCCGTTGGTAAAGACGGGCTCCTTGTCGGGGGTTGTCGTCATCTGGTAGATCCGAGCGAGGTCAGAGAAGGACAGCTTGAGGTCGATTCTCCCGGGTCGGTCAATGAGCCATCTGTATTCAATGCTAACATTGCTGTCTCGATCCGAGACTTCCAGCTCTGAGCAGATTGCGTCGTCGCTGGGCTCGGTGAAAGTTCTGAATCGAACTAAAATTGCGAAAATAGGGTAGTTTTTCAACTATCAGCTCATTGCTTTGATATTACTTATACTATTTACCACTTATACTAATACGTATACTTATCCTACTTATCCAAGCTTTTTTTCAGTATAGGAAGCCTTCATTAAATACATGCAGACAGTAGCCAACGTTAACAACGTTACTCACCCAAAGATTCCTCAAGCGTGTAGGTTAGGTTGAATCCCCTCTTTGCGACGCTACTATCTGTCTTAAATCGAATTAGCACAGGAGCAATGAGCACAAGCGCTTGGGATGTAGCGTTATTCGGATTGATTCGGAATTTCGGATTCCTGCGATACGATACTTCGAGGTCGTCCGTACCCTCGAAAATCTCCAAGCGGTCATATGGGGTCTCCAGTTCCGCAAAGTGGAATCGGATGGCTACAGCCTTCGGCCCGCGAATGGTCCAGTTGTAGACTTTGAGTTCTCATAGACGGCGCCGGGCTGCCCAAAGTTTTCCGGACATTGAATTGTGCCAGTGTCGGCCGGGACTGAAACTGTGGATCAGGGACCACATCAGCACTTGGATGAACATAGCTGAGCTGACAGAACTGCTTTAATTGCAAAACAGTCTAGAACTTTGATGGGTCTGTAAACTTTGATTGACTCATCTTGACTGTCAGTCAACACTTCAACTGCTAAAAATTTACTGCTGGTCCTAACCTATTATTGAAGTAAATCATCGGCAGAGAAACGTCAGGAACCAAATTCTGACTGTTCTTGATGATGGCAACACAATACATATATTCCCTTGATAGCTTCTGATTATAGATTTCTTAACACTGATTTAAACTTTTTAACATTCATTTCGATGCGGGCTCGTGTTTGAATGTAACCAATATTACGTGAGTTCAAATCATCATTGTTGTCTGGACTTTAAGGCCCGGACTGATTATACTGAATATTACCGATTTTTCGCGGCAGACACAATAACTTGCTGTCTTGAACGCAGACAAATCTGTAGTACATCCACTTGTACTACAGATAGCTGATGTTGAATAAAAGTGTCAAATACAGTCATCAATGATCTTAAAAATGACTGTGCAATGTTCATCCGAACTCTTGACTAAAAATCGTGGAACAAATGAAGAGCTAAAAAAATCGAGGGCAATAGAACATCCACAATCACATTGCGGTCAGTCAGTCAGTCGCAAATCTGACTTGATCAGAGGCTGCAGTTCTCAGTCCATAGCATTAGGATGTTGAAATATTGGCGTCAACAATCAGACTCACCCGCTACAGCAGAGCCGGTTTCAAATGCCAAGAGGCTGCCTAGAAAGGCGGTGAGTAGCAGTTGCAGCAAATCCATTTGCTGGTTGCTGCACAAGAATTTCTTAGGGCTCCGGTGCTGCAGCTTGACCAGCATAATATTTATAAACTTTTAAAGCCCAGGGACCTCGTGAAGCTCCGGAAATTCCATAGCCATGTTTACGTGTGTTTTCAGCTTTTTGTGAGCCCTGGACACACCTCGGGTTGTACTCGTAGCAGGGGTAGGCCATCTCGGTGCGATCTTAATGATAAAATATGCCAAAATCACGCGTGTTGAATGCAAAAGCTGCGGCGATGAAAAGCTTTCATTAGACTGCATCGCGACTTTTGTGTTGGCGAAGTAACTTTGTATTGCACCCCCGGTGACCCTTTGATTGTAGAGCCATGGTTTGACCCCTCATATAAATGAACAAGCATCGATTGTGAAAATGGCAAATATGGAATAACACTATCATTTATAGACAGTATCACATATCAGTGACAGAATCGCTCCGGTAGTTATGATTTGTAACTGGTACTGCTGCTATCTTGAAATATTTGCAGTAGGGTTGTGGCCCAAAAATCGGAATGTGGCCCAACAATTGGTTTGCTTCCGTTCAATACATAATTTATGTCAAATTAAATTAAGCACGTCAAATTTTTTATTGTTTTTTGTCAGTCAGTGATACTTTGTCAATGAAAATTTAAAAAATTCATAATTCGAGAAACAACTATTAACTGTTGGCTACGCTAAAAAACAAAAACGAAAGTTGGCTGCAGCTGTGAGTCAGAGACAGGTGTGGATACGGAGTTTAAAATACATAATTCTATGGGAATTCATACAATTCGCGAATTCCCGAAAATCACGTTCCAGAATTCCGTCTTGAACCCGATCCCGAAAAAGTCGACTGCCTGCTGACTGATGCCGGCGCCCTGGACACTGCCGGCGGTGCGTCCTACGTTTGCACCCAGGCCCTGAAACGCGTCCTGTGACATTGTCTCCGCTTGACTGGCTGACAACGTATTTTGTTTTTATTTTTGTCATGAGCAATAGTTTCGTTAATTAGTAAAAAAAAGATAAGATGAATTCCGAAATCTGTACTTACATGTAAAACTGGTCTGAGAAAAAGCATAACCATTCCAGATAGCTATGTTTAGACCTCCATGAATGAACAACGCTGATGGCCTGATTAAATCCAAGTTCGAAAGGGTTAACTAATTATTAACCCTAACAAATTGCATTAAAATGGCCAGTGATTTATCAGTTTAAGCGGGGCCAGCGCCCGAGCCCTAATCTAGAGTGGCCATCTGTCTTTCAGGTGAGGTAGGTGAGGTTGGCGATTTTTTTACCTTTTGGCGTACCGAAAATTGTTAAATATTTGTCAACAGGAAACACGGCCCTTGTCTACCATCAAAAGGAGCATTTGAAATTGCGGTCAAGTAAGCAAAATCCTCTAGAATCCAGCGATTGGCAGAGCTCCACTACTTTTATCAGATGATAATTTGACATAAATATTTAAGGCAAACAATTTCAACGGAAGCTTGTTCTGGAAAGAAAAAGTAAGAAGATGGGAGAGGTGAAGATGACTTTGCAGATTAAGCACAAATGTTAAGCTTAGCTTCTGATTACGAAGTAATATATTGGTCTCGTGGACCCGGCGGTTTAGGCTACTGGTTCATTATAATTATTCTTTAGAATTTAAACTGGTTTGATTTTGGTAGGTTGCTGCCACTAGGTTTCGTGATACTACGCCCTAATCCTAGAATTTAGCTATTAAAGAAGTGAGACAGGACACCAATATAGAATTTAATTTTTCAAGCAAAATATAATAAAATTTCAGCATACAAAAGGTGTTCTGCATTAAATTTTCTTGCATGTGGTTTGGGCAAGACTCCCAGTTTAGTCGAGGCAAGACTCTTCTTGTTCGATATTAGCTATTTGTCTATGTTGGTCCCTTATTTTTTCCTTACCTTAATGCCTTAATGCCAATAAACAGATTCCTGCTTATTGTGTCTTGGCTGTCATCACTGGTAGATTATATAGTATGTATCACTGGTCATCGCTGATTATTTATCCATTGCTATGCACTTTTGGTGACAATAACACGCGCGTGTATGCGTGTTATGTCATTTTGGACATTAACACGCAACGGCAATTTAAACATTAAAAAAGGGTAAATTTTATTTTTTTATGTTAGAAAAACATCAAAAACTGTTCAACAAAGAAATCGTATGTTAATCAGTTTATACCAGGCCTACACAGAAACG
>NIVC01000056.1:0-2500 GCA_002269645.1 Macrostomum lignano
TTTTAAAGATTTTTATCTCAGCTTTTTTCCACTTTTTATTCTCCGGATTGAGTTTTGTGATTTTTATTAATATTATAATATATCTTCTTATTCTATCTTGGCTACTACAGTGCATAAGCAGCCTTGGTCCCTAAGTCCATGCACCCCATGACAGCTTTATCCTAAATGTTTATTTTTATCAATTCCAAATATTATTTTACACCTATATAAAATGCATGTCGCGTGTTGACAACTTTTTTATTATCATATCTGTGACAAGCAATATCCGTGAGTGCAAGAAATACATTGTGTGCACTATTTTAGACGCTTAAGTCTCCTTGAAGTCTTATTTATTGATGTTTAACTCTTTTAAAAATGATTCCATGGATTTCTGATAGCTTTATTTATTTAATAGTGGCTTGTGATGAGTCTTCACCACATTTTGTGCTCAAAGTGGCGCGCCCCTGATACCCAAAGTGGCGCCCTGATACTCAACTTGGCGCCCCTGATACTCAAAGTGGCGCTTCGATACTCAAGTGGCGCCCCTGATACTCAAAGTGGCGCCCCTGATACTCAAAGTGGCGCCCTGATACTTAAAGTGGCGCCCCTGACATTCAAAGTGGCGCCCCTGATACTCAAAGTGGCGCCCCTGATACTCAAAGTGGCGCTTCGATACTCAAAGTGGCGCCCCTGATACTCAAAGTGGCCCCCTGATACTCAAAGTGGCGCCCCTGATACTCAAAGTGGCGCTTCGATACTCAAAGTGGCGCCCCTGATACTCAAAGTGGCCCCCTGATACTCAAAGTGGCGTCCTCAAGCAAGTTTTCTTCAACCGCTTTCAACCCAGCAAAAAAGCACACGGCCAAAACTCTGTGCGGTCAGTTTGGCTTGTGAAAAATGAGCTCATCGTATTAGTAAAAAATTGAATATTCCGTCAGCAGTGTATTATAATAAATTTGAAAAAGCGGGCGTTTTTCGAAAAATATCACAAATATTTGTTAATATTTGTCATGCAACAGCAGAAAGCGACTGGGACAGTGGCAGTATAAAAAAGAGAAACAACGCTAAATTAAAAAAACTACTCCAACACTCTTTTTCTTTCGTTTGAGATGTAAAAAATCTATGAAAAAAGTAGCAAAATACGAAGCACAAAGTCACATTTTGATTTTGTTTAACTGTTCTGTTATTTTTAAGCGTGTCGAAGAGCATTGAACAAAGTAAAAAGCGAATTTTATCAAGGTACGAAAAGTGTTGAATAAAAACATATTGATCAGTAAGCGAAAACTCAGTCAGAAAACACGCAAGGTGGAACGCTGATTTACAAAATAATCACCTTCGAGTAAAGTTGCAGATAGTTAAATTTGACAAAAGTTGAGTAATTCACTTAAATTTAACCGTTTCTAGATGTGTCACTTGCGAAATATATATATTTGCTTGTCTGCTTAATTTATTCAGTAGTATGATTAGCATTTTTCGCACTTTAGCATCCCCAACAACAGATCGATAATTTTCCATCTTCACTTTGAAAACCAACGAAAAACGCTAATTTAGCTACTGATAGTAGAACAAACGCATTTTTCTAGTTAGCTTTGCCCAGTATATCAAGCAAAACAGAAGAAGATACAGCGATTCATCAGGCCGAGCGCAGGAATGAGCGAATGAACTCGTTGTAGTCAACGGAGCCGCTCCGCTCGGGTCGTAGGCCGCGGCCAGCTGGTAGAACTCGTCGTCGCTCAGCGTCAGGCCGAACCGGCGAAGCACGCGACGAAATACCGACGGAGGTGCACGGCCGCGACCGTCGGGATCCTTTGGGGGAGAGAATTGTTGATAGCAATGAATGAGGTTCCCTAGCAACCCATGTAGTCTGCCTTAGCAACCTAATGTAGTCTCCCCTAGCAACCCATGTAGTCTGCCTTAGCAACCTAATGTAGTCTCCCCTAGCAACCTATCTAGTCTCCCTAGCAATTCATGTAGTCTCCCCTAGCAACCCATGTAGTCTGCCTTAGCAACCTAATGTAGTCTCCCCTAGCAACCCATCTAGTCTCCCCTAGCAATTCATGTAGTCTCCCCTAGCAACCATTAGTCTCCCATAGAAACCCATTAGGTCTCCCAAGCAACCCATGTAGTCTCCCCTAGCAACCAATGTAGTCTTCCCTAGCAACTTATTAGGTTTCGCCTAGCAACCAATGTAGGCTCCCACACCTGCTCTCGGAACACGCGTCGCATCTCCTTCCAATCCTCGAGCACCCTTCGGCGCAGCCGCATCGCCAGCGTCAGCATTCCACCGCCGCCGCCGCCGACGCCGCCGCCGCTCCTCACAGTCGCTGGTGGCTCCGCCGCAGGCGCGGCCGAGGCAGCAGTCGGCGCCACAAAGCTGATTCTGGCGCGTTCCATCTTTCGTCGAACAATCTGCGCCGTCTCCGGCCCGCCTCTGGCGCTCGCCCTGGCGCCGATGCCGAAGCTGCTGGGGCCGTCGCCGGACACGAAGGCGCGCATGCAGTCCTGGTAGCGGAAGTAGCCG